>JZLH01S0089010.1:38705-55854 GCA_001188425.1 Eucidaris tribuloides | reverse complement strand
GTAGTTACGCCACTGATAGAAGTACATAAAAAACATATTTATATTTTCAGTGAGTTGATGTCAAGACAATTACAATTGAGCATCAGGGGATACTTTGTTCAAAAAAAAAATCCCTCAAAATTGTTCTAACATGCCTGATGACCTACTGGTCAGGGGAAACTCTGTATGGAAGAATACCCCTAAAAACATTGCTCTAAAATTCCTGATGACCTACATGTACTGGTCATCACGCATCTTAGAGAGCTATTTTCAAGGAGTATTTAAGGAGTACTCATGATACAAAGAGCCATGTTTGAAGTTAAATAAAAAAAAATGAAAGTATATACAAGAATTCTATTACTTTTTATGTATTAAAGTAGAACAAGATCGAGCATCAAGAATATACCCTATCAATAAATATTGTTCTAAAATGCTGGATAAACAGTATTTAGAGGTTCTCATGGCACAAAGTACCATGCTTACTTGAGATACATAAATGACATCTGTTGTTATTTATGTTAAGCTGGTTGCTGTTAATGTACTTATACAGACTGAGCAACCCCCTAGAATTACTCTATTGTGACCAACAATCACTTTTTTGCTGAGTCTTTGTTAGTCACAACCAACTTTGGGCACTAATTTAAGACACAATTTAACAATGACTACAGTTTAAAATATTTGAGCTATATAATCCTCCATGCCCTAAATGTCTGTGATAAGGTCTAGAAATGAAGCCTTGAAAAAAATGTACTTTAAAGTGAACATTTAGTGTTCTAAAAGAGTGAAAATCTTGACTTATCCAGTGTGACCTTCTCCTGACTTTTTCTATTTCCTCCCATAGACTATTATGTAATATGTGTGACTATTTAATAGTCAACCCAAGCAATAAATAGGGGGGAAGGGGGGGGGGGGTGGTTTATCTATGCATACCATGCCCATGGCAGCATATTCCAAACTTTTATATGGTAGGATGTTAATTTGTTCATTTAAGCACTATTATGTAGCTCAGATCAAATTTTGACAATTTGTTTTACTTGAAGTTCAATGATGTTACCTTTGGGCTTTAATCATTAATAACATTTAATTGGGGTTAGTCCTCAACTTGTGCTGAAACTATTCTAAAATCAAGTAAACTATGCAAGGATTCTCCTGTAGAATCTTGTGGTCAAATGTTGACTAATTGTAAAATAACTACTGTTAATATCCATTGTGGCATGCAAATCTGTGTAGCTTTCTATAGGATATTTTCTATCAGGGCACAAGAGAAATAAAATGCTGATATGTTCACCCTTGATTCACCTTCAGTAAACAAATTAAAGACAAATCCTTCCAGCTGGTGTATAGTTCATAATAGTTGATACATATGTTTCAACTCATTTGGTTCTTGAGACATTTTCAAGTGTTTCCAATCATAATATCAAACCTATAAGGTATCCAGCAAATATCTGTGGTTAGGGTTTAGGGTTAGGGTTTAGGGTTAGGGTAGGGTTAGGATACCCTATCCCTAATCCTTACCCTAGTCTAGGTAGGTAAGTCCATGAAAATTATTTATAAATGGCAGTTCCACATGTTGTGATTTGTGTACAATACATAAATTACTGTATGTGGGACTACACGGATATTTAATTTGTGAGCACTCAACTTTGAGGCCTTTGAGCTACCTCTAAATATTATTCAATGTTCCTGAAATTTTGTCAGGATAAGTTTTTCATGCAACTGAACCATTTTGAGGGGTGAGACCATGGTTTTTCAGACTTTTGTAAAATAAGAACCACCCTAATGGGGGGTTGAACATATTTGGGAAGTGGAACTAAAGTTTGAAAGTTAAAGCTTTGGGCAGTTCGCATAAAATAATGCACGTCCCCGACGCCACCTATGTGTGGGCCCGCTCACACGCGAGGGTGGTTTCTTGATTTCCTTGTTCTTAGAAGATTATAGTGCTTCTATATTATCATGGCTGAGGCAGCTTTTGTGGAAGTGGGCCATTGGAGAATGGGAAAAAATGGGGGTCGGGACGTACAAAAGTTGATTTTTTTTCTGGATACTGCCCTTTTGAGAGGCAAGAAAAGGAGGGGGGGGGGGTCCAAATTTAATTTTGCTTGCCAAAGGACAGGAACCTGCTTTGCTTCAGCTACCTTCAAGCCCTTGTTATGATATTAAGAGTTTATTTATCTATCATCGAGTGTTTGGTTACTTTAATTAAGATGTCCATTGTTAAATCAGGTTGAAATAGAGTCCCCTAATATCGAACATTGAGAAAATTAGAGTGACACTATTATTATTTCCAAATGTTAGATTGGCCAACTTGCCCTGTTGTCATAGTAACACTTCCGGTCTTGCCCATTTAGCCATGTATACTCTTTCAAAATTATATGTCAACTGGATTTCTGGTACATTTGACGAGCAAATTGTAGACACGGAGATGGGTAAAAACTATAAATTTGTTAGCTTTGGAAGAAACATATCTTAACATGGTACGAGAACCGGTTTTACTCGGAGAATAGCACTTCAAACTGGTTTTAATTCAAATCAATGGAGATCATGAACGAGATATAATAGGCTAGGGGCTATGGAGATTGCGTGTTTTATTTAAACCAAACCGTCACCAGCGGGTCAGATGACAACATTATACTCACCACTTATGTCGTGGCTGCCAGCAAGCGTAACGACCTCCTCCGATATATCAACCCCGTCCACAGTTTTACTTGATTGAAGTACAGCGTTTCCAGTGATATCAATGGTATTGGTGAACGTTTTCGTACCTGCATCACCAAAAGAATTCAGTTTACTTAAACGTGCTCGAAGTATCCATATTTAACTGTTATTTTAGAGTGTTAAAGTATTAAAGTTATTGATTCTTTCTATCGGAATTGAGAAACAATAATTTGTGTCAGGTGGTTCTCTTTTTAATCGATTGGGTGTGGGTGTCGGGAGGGAAATATTCCTCCTCTGATAGGGTAGATGCTAACATTTCAGGTCTTAAACACGTCATACAGTGAAGGGCCCTGATTCTAGAAATTCGAGTTGTCAGGTAACTCTTTTAATAATGAGCCAATGGCACGTTCATCAGTGTGCTCGGTTCGCCGAGTGGCACAAATTTCAGAGTACATGAAAGTGATAATAAATGATGTTATTCATCCCAAGCCGTTCTTGAACACGTGGGCATACGCCAAGCCATTCACATATATCAAGCATCGTATGGTCATGAAGGTGCAAAGACAATAAGAATGTAGTTTTAAACCTAATGTTCATCAAATAGCATGGCACGGTGTAATTTGGTATACAGCACATAAAGGGTTGCACGGTAAAATTTGACATAAATCAGATATTTTTGAGGCTGTCCAATGTATCAACACATGTCCAAATGTACTGAAGAAAAAAAAGAGTCTAACATCATGATTAAGGGGATGATACTGTGAGCAACATATTTAACTTGTGTAGACAGTTATTTCTGCCACTTTCAAAGATCATAATACTAAGAAAACAGCGTTGAGATATCAAGGATTATATCAAGGATTATATCAAGAATTTTATTTTAATCAACTGTGTAATTTGTAATTGAACAAAAGTATATTTTATAATGTCATGTTAATGTTATTTTCAATTCATTTATAAATTTTGTAATCATTGAGCGTGTTTCTAATGAAGCTTGTTTCCGGAATGAACCGGCTAATGGAGTACAAGAGCCCAATAGAAACAGACCTTTTCCGCCATTAGCCGTCTTTTTAGCGCAGAAAGTTTAGCCGCGAATTATCCTTCTTTTTGCAGGATAATAGCGGAGAGCTATACCGTAAGATACCGTAAGACGTCAATAGAAACAGCCCGTTGCGGTATTAGCCGGTTAGCTACCGGAAATAAATAAAACCACGTAATCGGAATAAATGACCCCAGGCTGCTGCGCGCGTGTGTATGATTGAGCATAAATTTAACCTCGGCCGTCCCACAATACCTTGCGGCAGCACAGGTCAACGGACTCTTAGCCGGTAATCGTACGGTCCCGGTACGATCGATCGAACTTTGCGTAAAATGCAATCCAATAGAAACGCACCGCTCACCGCTATTAGCCGGTTAAATATGGTATAATCAATAGAAACACGCTGAATGTGTAATTCAGACTTTGGCTGTTATACAGTGAATGAGTAAACCATGAATAAATACAGAAATACATAAAATGTGTGGATTCGTATTGTAATGGCATTGAGGGAAATAAACTGCATTACCTCCGATATCCTGTTCGGTATCTTCCAATACGGCGTTGCTCATTTCGAACTCGTTGACCGTTACACTACCTGGTAGAATTACATCGTCTGCAGTGACACTCCCCTCAAAGGTCAACGACCCAGTCAGTGTCTGACCTGGTACGTTGTTCCTGTGTGATGAGAATGGTGACTTGGTAGTTAGCAGGTGTCTCAAAATTACCCCACACAATACTATGTTTAAAAAGTGGATACATCTAAAGCATCTGAAAGCAACAAGTTTTGAAGTGATTCACTGCATTAGAGACACTGTATAACATGATTATTCTCAGCTGATGGAAAATGTGCCAAGGGAAAGTATGTGACGGTAAAGTGGAATGGTCGCTCAATTATTTTTACTTATTAAAATCGGTTAATGAGTGTTTTGAACTGATTATTTTTGTTGCTATATGAGGCTAGAAGTTGAAAATGTTATTTTTTTCTCCCAGTTTGTAAGTATGGCGTAAATACATTGAATCCAGTTTGTGTAAATAAGCTGTTACTATGGGACATTCTCATGTTGTTTGAAACAACATGCATTTGACATGTATGCAATTCAAATAACTTCAGATAACTACTAGTTTGGGGAAGCAATAATATTTTTTTTCTTATTTCATTTATTTATTTTTTGGCTTGGAGTGGATTTTGTTTATTACCTCAGTGCTTGGGAGTCGAGTTGTTCAATATTAACTCCATCGATCGTGCTCGCAGTTATCGTAGCAGCCTGTAGCTCTCCATCAATAGCCAAGCTTTGAAAATGTTTGTGTCCTGTGATGCGTTGAGTTGTATTTAATGTTACCCTGTCTGTAGAAGTTAAACAGAACTTTCATCCGTAAGTATAAACGCATAACATTGAATAGTTAACATAATGTTGCTAAATAATGAATAAACAAATAAAACATAGATAGGCAATTACATAAATAAAATGAAAATTAAAATATATATAATAATGAATTAAAAAATCTGACGTAAACGCTATAATATCAAGGACTGGTCTATGCAATTTATGTGGGCAATTCCATGATTAGTTACGTTACACTTTATGACAAACTTTACTCAACATTTAGCTCTTACATGCACTGTTAAAAATATTGGGCAAACTATACTGGGTAAATCAAAATTGGGTAAAAGTTGGGTAAACTTTTCCCAACTGTTTTGCTACATGCATTTACCAAACATGTGGTAAATATTTTTCGCCCAATATTGGAAAAACCACTGAGCGAAATGAAATTGGGAAAAAAAATTAAGGTACATTGTGAACACTGGGAAAAGGTTGGTAAAATCTCTAAACTGTTTTGCTCCATACATTTACCCAACGTATAGTAATCTAATTATTTTTAACAACCAAATTTAAAGATTGAATCCAATTCTCGCGTATTATGTGTAATAAATATTGTGTGTGTGTGTTGTGTGTTAGGTGTGTGTGTGTGTGTGTGTGTCATAGATTTGTGTGGTGTGTTGACTGTGTGTTGGTATGTGTTTTGTGTAAATAATAATATGTGTGTAGCAACTTATGTTGTGAGTGTTTGTGTAGTGTATGATCTTTACCATGTACGATTGAGTATATATATATATATAAATGTGTATGTAATATATATATATATATATATATACTTCGGTCGTGAAATGTATACATGTACTGTGTAGCGTAAGAAGGCCTGTTTGGTATGTGTGTGGCGTTTTTTGTGTGTGTAGGATTGTGTATAGTGTGTGTGCTGTGTGTAGGATATGTTAGGTGTGTGTGTGTGGTTTGTTGTGTTTGTATAATAATATAATATAGTGTGGTGTGTGTGTGGCTCAGGTTTGGTAATATCAATTTATATTATATTTCCAAATAATTGACAACTTGCGCAAAACCCTTTCAGAATGCTAGGCGCGTGCAACCACCTTACGCTATCCCAGAGCCATATAAGGCATAATATGCCGACGAGGCAATATAATATATAAATATTCCAAATATAATAATAAGGCTCACTGTTTTCCAATAAACGTAATTTTCTGGCCTTGAAAGTAAGCTGGTAATAATATATAACGAATGTAATCGTAACGTAAGCGTAGGAGTTACATCAGTGATATAGGAATCCAGGGTTAGGGTAGTAAAATATTGAAATAATGTTAGAATTAGGATAGGATCTCATAATATTAACAAATATCGTGAAAGATAAACATACGCTCCCGGTTTGCAAAGCTTAAATTTTCATATATGTATACTTTTCAAATCTACGCAGTGGTAAAATTTACCCATAGTGTTTGACACATGAATTAACACTATAATAATAATAATAATAATAAAACAGATTTTACTGGTAAAATGTATGGTTAATATTAAATCCGCAATAAAAAGGAAATTCCTGGATGGTATATAACCAATAGTTGAATAGAGAATATATAATATATGTTGGCTAAATATAATATATTTCCAATATTTTTACAATAATATCTTTGATATTATTTTTTGTTTGTAACTGTCATTTCTCTTAGACTGGCACCTACTTCACAACAATCAAGCAAAATCATGAATGTTTTCAGTGGATATTAACAAAAAATTCCTATTATGGTTAGTTACGTTACACAAACTGACAAAGAGGACATGGAAAAAATGACAAGTCTTTGTCCTCAAAGTTTCCTCAACCTGTTTTCAACTGAAACAAACTGTGGTATTCATACTATTTCTGGCATCTTGACAAGTCATTTGTGACCTGTCACCACGATACCCTGATAAAGTCTCATACCCCAAAGGTAAGGAAAGTACAAAATAATGTAACTAGGATGTAAAATATGAAAGTGAAGTGTCTTCAAAAATCAAAATTTGTATGTTCTTCAAATGTTGCAACAGTTTGAATATTATGTTTTACACCTAAAGTATTTATCTTTCAACTTTTATGTTTTATAAGACGTGCGACTTTATCAGGGTATCGTGGTGACGGGTTACATTTAATATATAACTTATTGATAAAAATCTTTTCATTTTTAATTACAATATCAAAAAACATGGTTACTTACGTTACGGTTAGTTACGTTACATTTTGTCCAGCCACACAAATTTGGGTTTATTCATGTCTTTTTCAGATTTAGTATGCATATGTGGGGCTTTATTACTTTCAAAACAATGAAAGGAGGTTTTTGGCATGGGAAAAACTGCAGAATAAATGATAATTGTTCATAAAACTGAGATTTAGTCACACTAGTCCCACATGTGGTATTTCATGTATGGTTCTGATTCTCCTAGATTGTGCTGATGAAGACGTAAAATTTAGAGTAGAAATGATGTCCCCCATTGTTTCTTCATGATTCACACCCATTCAAACCTTTAAAATGTAATACGAATCTAGACAGAGCAAATTGTATAATTTGTGATTTGTCCAATAATTCATGGATTTGCCCATATTAGTTTTACACTCTTTTATTGACAATATGGTGTGATTTTGTAATCAATTATAATATTTTTCCAACATACTTAACGAAAGGGAATAATCAGATTAATTAATAACAGTGATCAATTTGCGTCAATGAATTCTTTGTTAAAGTGATAGGCTAACATTGTGGCGCTTCAATTAAAAAAAAAGTAAAACTTTGATGTAAGAGCTACATAGTAATGGACAAATAGATGGACAAATAAACACCCTAGAATACAAAAGTTTGGAAAGTTTTGCCGCCAATTGCAAGGTATGCATGAATAACCAATTTCTACTCCGGTGGATGATAAGATAGCCTAGATCTGCACACAGTAAGTCTATGGGAGAAAATGGGCAGGTGAATCTAGTCAATTTGAATGCTTGTAGATTTTCACTTTTTTAACGCACTAAATCATCACTTTGAAATGCAATTTTTTTCAGGGCTTCATTTTTAGACCTTATCAAAGACACTTGAAGCGTG
Source organism: Eucidaris tribuloides (assembly GCA_001188425.1). NCBI lineage: Eukaryota > Metazoa > Echinodermata > Echinoidea > Cidaroida > Cidaridae > Eucidaris > Eucidaris tribuloides. Next base: position 47,764 of record JZLH01S0089010.1, on the reverse strand, counting down.
AATGATTATGTAGCTTACATTTTTGCCAGCGGCTTTAACACATCTGATAGACCATGTTCTGGACTAATAATCATTATAATGCTCTTCGTCCTTTGAAACTGGCTAGAATTATACAAGCAAACATACATTTTCTGCCCATCTGCGAGGAAAATAAAACCCTTAAGTGAAAAATGCAACGTAGGTTGAAGTTGCAGCATCGAACGTCGTTCAAGGAGAGCTGACTTGTTATAACTTTACTCTCCCATACCCCCTAAGATAGACACGACGACTCTGCGTAATTACAAAACCTACCTCTAACCTTCCTTTCGTACTCTCTGATCCTATTTACAGCTTGCGTCACATTTTCGGCTAACTCGCCAAGAGCTTCGCTCAGGTTCTTTCCACCTTCTGCAATAAATAGAATATCAGAACGTGACGTAACTACGTTTTGGAACTATGTGTGGACTATGGGGGGACCAGATGCAGCACTTCTCATCAGGTTGTTTCTATAAGCTATAACTCGGTTGGTTTGGGTATAATAATTGGCCCCACATCAGGGATGCCACTCAAAAACTTTAATTTTCCCCTACGCCGCATGCGTATTTTCCCCTACGAATCCATGTTTTTCCCTACAAAAATCCACTTTTCCACTACGAACATGACGAAGGTATGTTTTCCTCTACAAAATAACCAAAGTAAATGCAAAAAAGTGGTCACGATTTCTTCGCCGGTGATGCAGAAATTCTTTGAAATCCTTTGGGAATATAAGAATATTTCTGAAAATTGTCAACCCCCCCACATCCCCTACAAACCATCAAAAATCCCTACTTTTCCCCTACGGAAAATGATTTTCCCCGTAGGGATTCCCTACTCTCTACGGTTGGCTAAAACCCCCTACGGTAGGGATTTTCCTCTACGAGTGGCAGCTTTGGCACAAATATTCCCGAACCAGTTTGACGTTATCACTTCTGCTCTCTTTTAGGAATAAAATAAATTAGCATCCATAAGCACTTGACATCAATATAGAATAGATTGTTACAGTTTAGGTACAACGTCAAGATATTTATCTGTACCTAATGTGAAACATAACTCCAAAAATATTCTTTCTGTCTGTGTCCATTATTCATTTTATTCATGTAAAATCTAAAATGGCCCACTCCAAAAAGACGCGCACACGTGTAGTTGTGTGGCAATACCAACGGTGCACACGCATGCAACCTGCAAAAAGACGGGGCTGCATACGCTGGGATGTAAACTCTAAATATTACGCTTGTGTAGATGATCGAACTGACATTACAAAGGTTGTTTTAAATTGTTGTGTTATTGGAAGAATGCACTTCCTGTTAGCTTTATACTAGGTTTAGCATTGTAGTCAACGCGAAACTAATTTTGGCTTGACAAATATTAACTTAAGATTGTCGACATTTGTTTTCTTGTACAATTCACTCAGTACCTGATGTAACATTATGTTCGTGACTTATAACACATACATTTAACATAAGCCTCACTAGGACAATAAGTAATGAGTAACTGTGTGTTTACATGCTCCATTTTAAAACAAAAAGAATACTTACCCACTCTGTTATCAACAGCCGTTCCTGAGAGGAAAATGCGTGAAAAAAATAGAGAAGTTTGAAAATCATTCACATTATCTACGGGTAATGTCTTCAAATAAAAGCTTTGTTCTGTTAAGTTCCAGGACAAAGTTCAGCCGCTAAACAGTCTATAAAAAGTGGTGTGGAAGCACGAAAAAACTGTTTCCGTATTAATCATTAATACCACCATCAATCATCGTTTTCATCATTATCATCATCATCATAATCATCATCATCATCATCATCATCATCATCATCATCATTATCCATCAATATCTTTATCAACATCATTTATCTTTATTCATTTCATTTCCATTTTCACAACCATTTTAAAACGTCTGGTTTTTCATCTGTGAAGTTGTCGGCTGAACCAGATATCTACCCCAATGTGACTTCTCTACAATACAAAAATCATGCTGACATATAAATAAATGTTTAACTGTTTCCCTGTTCTGCTTTTACGCTCTTTGACCTTTATTTCATGTGTACCTAATGCAAAATATAGTTAGTCACTATTGACAGTTCCGAGCTGCGCTCATAAACGTCGGTTCCCAACTGTCTCAACGCAAAATCCCATGCATGCTATAATTCTTTATGCTTACGACGCAGTGGATTAAATCATGGACCTACAACGCATGAACTTCTATCACCCCCTAATTGATTTATGCCGCGTCAATAACATTCTGTGAATATTTCTCCTCTTTGATCGAATGAAGTCCGACACCAAATTTGAAGATAATGAGAAGAGGGAGTTTTGATAAACGTAAATTTCTTTGCGCAGAACATTGTAAATATTTATATTTCCAGAGATGATTATGCCGTTGTAGATTGAGTTTTAGGCAAAAAGCGAGATACAAAAATATTGTGTATACCGTGTTAGCGTTGATCTCAATTTTCGACGTGATCCGATCATTATTCAGTCAGAATTTTGTTCGGTTAATGTTTTTCCATCTACCACCCAGTTTTTCATGTGTGAGTGGAAGCGAGCGAAACAATAATTCCGTATTGTATGTCGTGAAAACTTGGCAGCTCCTGCTTTGCTTGCCCTATCCACCGTTTATACGTAATTGCAAAGACGAGTTTACAGGGATCTGCCAAACATGAACTGTATACAAGCGAATTCTTCTTTGTCTCGCGCGTAACGACACTATGTAACCAAGTTTCTACTCCTTTTAAAACACGCCCGGTTATTACAGTGGCGACCAAAAAAAGCGTCACTTCCAAACGCGTTCACAGAAATGCGTTCCATGAAACGGTATTCAAACGCGACGAAACGCAAATCCAGCGTGGCAAATGCGTGTCTTGCGTTTATTGAAATGAAATAAGGGATCGCGTTTGCAGGCGTTTGGAACGTGACGATACTTTCGGTCGCCACAATATTATTAGCGTCTCAATGATGAAAGGTCCACATTTTGTAGGCCCATGGGTCAAATTAACTAAACCGTTTTACTCACCGGTTGCGTTGATGTTCTCCACTTCTAGAGTACCATTGAATATGATGGTGCCATTGAAGGTAATACCACCTCCTATGTCGATACCACCTTCGTCTATCTTGATAGCGTTCCGGAGTCTTTCTGTTCCATCGACAACTTTCGTTTCATATTCGTCCAGTCGTTGCTGAGGAGAAAGTGAAATTGATTTGAGCATACAAGAAGTACTTCGTTCTCAGCTTGAAAGGCAATCTTTCGCTGAAAGAGAACATTATAAATTTTGACTATATGGTTTAAAATTATAAAAGGACTCGCTACAAATTACTTGAAAGATTTAATTACCTTTCGAACTCCATGCAACAAATTGCCCATCATATACCCAAACCAAATACAGATTGTTTCAAGAATCATTTCAAAACCATGGCTCTTTAACCTGAAATAACTTAAATAGGTGTGGTCTTGACGTGACTGGCATGGATATAGACACTGCATGCAGAGAACAAAATTCGAAATGAAATCTTATAGTATTGCACCTTTATAGCCAATATGACTTTCTAAATTCTCTTGAAAGATGTGATAAGTGTTATTTTGATATGTTGCAACCTATTATTGAACAGCTATCCAACTTGAAAGTATTCTAATGTAGGAAATGATTCTAGAATCAAGGTTTTTGCTTTCAAAAGTTTTGGCGGTGAGGTTTTTTTTCTACAAAATGCCTTATTAGGCAAATCTGTTTGTAACCCCCACGGTTTTAGTCTAGTATAATTACTTTAAGAGAGTATTTTCATAATGCGTCTAAATTTTGAATAGTTTCTCTTCTCTCACCAAAATACATCGCCAATAATAAAACAAATCAATATACATTATTTGTTGCTACGTCCGACAAGCTATATGTTGTCACCAGCAACATTTCATATGAAATTTGCATGAACTATCAAACTGACACGCTCAATGCTTAGAAGGCTCTTTATTCTTCATTTAGGCAGGCCAATGGTTTTGTAAGCACCAGCATGGGTGAGACAAGGTTCGGCGACATCATGTTATAATACTATTCTGTTGGTAGGCCTATTTATGCCTGTTGGGCTCCCACAACCCAACCCCAACATAATGCTGTACACATGCGTGACCAAGTTATTGTTGTGTAGCGATAGGGCTACGTGGGATCGGTGTTGATTGTTTCGGTGTAAATTAGAGGTACCAAGTATAGATGAAGAGTAGGAAGTCAACACAAGTATAAAATGATTAAGTCGGCAGACTGGATTGCAGTTCAAGATACTTTATTTCTCCACGATCAAACTCTGATTCATTACCAACAGCATACATACATCTCGTATTGAACTAATACAGTATATTCATGTAATTAATAATACATGAACAGCAGCTCTCAGATTTAGGTGTTGTCGTGAAGATGAGTAAATAGGAAGTCTCCTCTCTCCAAAACCGGAATGCAACTTTTGGGGGAAATATCGGCTGCTCTAGCACATGGACTTTTATGATTCTAATTGGTTAAAACTTCATGTCAATCTTTGTTGTCATGACTACGGAGGTTTGGCAAAGTCACTTGCATCATGTTTTGGCATAGTCCATAAATCTGAAGACTGGGGAGGAAGTAGGAACTGGGAGAGAAACCACAAGAAATGAACACTGGTAAAAGTGCGTAGGAGTTGTTACCATTAGAGTTATGTGTGTTCTGACCACGAATACTTCCAGATGAAACACACCCGATCGAATTGGCATTTTTATCTCAGGAGAGGGATGTGGGAAGTAACCATACCTGAGACGTGATGGCATAACTTCTAAGAAAGGGAAGCAACGGGGCATTAAACGCTTCTTCTGATAACATGGGCGTTAGCTCCTCTTCCGATGGTGGGTCATTAAACTCTTTGGTGTGTAGTAGGAAGTAGTTACTTGTATTTTTAGACAAGTACTACATAACATTATTTGTAGACACTCCTTAAACATTTTTATCTGTGTGTAAAATGACCCCTAAACAAGTTTTCCGCGTGCTTCATTTACACATTTTGGCCTGTAAACAGGTTATCGGTAGAATATGACCCCTAAACAAGTTTTGTCTACTTGCTAAAAAATAAGCTTGAATAGACAAAAAAATACCAAAAATACGTTTGCCCAGTCTTATAACAAAAGCTTGGGAAAAGGCACTCTAAATACGTTTGACCAGTCTTTCAAAACCACCCTTTTTGTTGAAAATAGGTGTTTTTGATAGCTTTCACGCGTGCACGCGCGGCCCGCGTTTAAAACTGAAAAAACCCCTTTAAACGCGTGTTTTTTAATTTTGGTCAAGCATGTGTAGAGCATTATGTTTGACTGCCCCGCCCTCCCTCCCCTACCCCCCCCCCCCCGGGCCCCAACCACGCCCTGTGTTTTTATATCGTGGACCTTCATACCATATCTCATGAAAATCCATCAATTATTACTAACGGTATCGAACGGAAACCAGAGTTCCGGACGGACGGATGGCGGCGTTACTATATCCCCCTCTGACTTCCTCTTGCAGGAAGTTAATAATAACGATGATGATGATAATAATGATGATGATGATGACGATGATCCTAATGATGATGATGATGATGATGATGATGATGATAATAATAATAATAATAATAATAATAATAATAGCTTTTATGGTGTATAACACATAGCCGAACACTATGTCCCTATGCGCTTATAATGAAAACTAAACAAGGTACACGTCACAGAAATACAATTCAAGAAATTATAAGCACGAGTTCATGTGTACACACCTGCATGACCTAACTATAAAATAAATGTTTTTTTTTTTAAGAGAAGCGTTAAACTTATCCAAATTATTAAGATTTCTTATAGACTTAGAAAGTGCATTCCATAATACTGAGGAATCGTGTGGAAGAGACCGCTCACCACATACCGTGATAACTTGAACCACGTATTCAAAAGTTTCTTCCACCACTGTAGCATACGGGCTGGGCACCGGTATTATCTCGTCCTCGACGCCGAACAAGTGGGTGTGCGGCAGGCGTGTGTCGTTTACAGGTTCGGTGTTTAAGGCCAAAGCAATGTACAGTACCTCGTCCCAATCCGAAAACTGTGTGATGCTCCGTGCTCCTGTGATTCCTTCGCCGGGGACAAGCTCGGTTCCTGAGCAGCATTACACAAACACACACAGTAAGAACCATGGACCTACTAACACATGGACTGTCAACGGAATACATTTCCTTGATCGTATCACGATTATCGCTTCTTCATTATGTGCATCTCAAATATACTAAGCAGGTGTCTTTCAAAGAGATTGATATTTGGTTACATAATGATGTTCGCTCGTGACAAAAGGAAATGGTAGCACTTTGCACACGTGGTTCATGAATATTGGGCTGATTACCTATTTACAATTATCACTATGGTCCACAAGCAAGGAATAGAGACCAGCGAAAAGGAAAGTATCAATTTGTGTGTGACAAATATGAAATTATTATTTCGGACACTCCCTGACACACTTGAGACATCGTGATGGTGATAGGAAAATATTTAACAAACAAGCCTTGCACAAATTTATGACGGGATATTTGTGCCGAAAGTACGAGAATTTAGATCAATGGCAACACAGTATACATCATATTCTTGTTTCCCTATTCTAAAATTCATATTTGGTTGAAATGAAAATAAGATGACATTTTCTTTGAAACATGTTTTATAACTGCACATCCATTCCTGGCAACGTGCTATTTGTACCCTCTTCTGCGCATAGAACGTCAGTTTTATCGAAAATCTGTCTTCCCGTATCTTCGTTTAATTTGCGGTAGTCGTCATTGGATCAAAGAGGGAAATATGCATAGAATTTTATCCATGCATCATTGAAATACAAAGGCGCTTTAAATTCATTATAAACCGATATAGGTCCATGTGTTAGTAGGTTCATGCACAAACGCAAATCCTGGATAAATTTATTATTAGTTGGGCCGAATATACGGTAAAGGTGCAGGGTTTATCGTCTTGTATCAGTGTACAACTGCCCACACGACGTTACACACTACCCCCTGAATCATTGGACCCATGTCAAGCCTGCACATTATCGTGCACCACCTCCACTCCCTTGGGAGTATTCCTTTGCACCGGCAGCCTGTTAGGCGCTCGCCAATTTCTTCACAAATGGCTTTCTTGGTCCTCTCAGGTACCCATTGGGTATACAAGGTATACTCTTGGGTGGAAAGAGGTAATACGGATGAAGTGTCTTACCCAAGGTGCAGGGTCATGGAACGTTTTGCGGGAGAGGCTTACTAAGAAACTCGGTAAGAGAGCAGAGCATTCTATTTTTTTTCTATTTAGAAAATGGTATTATATGCGCTTGCCAGCCATTGGACATGATAACATTTTGGAACCTCCTACGTGAGTCTTGGTTGTGTGATTATGTATCGAAATACGAGTACAAAGGGATTATGTATTGAAATACGAGTACAAAGGGATTGTGTATCGAAATACGAGTACAAAGGGATTATGTATTGAAATACGAGTACAAAGGGATTATGTATTGCAATACGAGTACAAGGGGGTATACATGAGAGAACGAAAAGTCCTGTTGAAAGCAAATTGCCTCGAGCGTATAATAAGTGGCAGCCGGGCTAGAGAGTGGAGGTGGTGATAACCTGCGTAGTCTCGATATAGTCCGATGATCAGTGAGGGCAGTGTTGTGGGATAGCGCCTGAAAGGTGCTATTCAGAGGCTAAAGACCAACATCTTCATATCTATTGCAGATAAACGCAGTTTACCAGTTAAGCCCATATCGGGGACAATATGTGTTCATGAATGGTTGAGGTAGTAGTAGTAGTACTAGTAGTAGAAGTAGTAGTAGTAGTAGTAGTAGTAGTAGTAGCAGCAATACTAGAATTAGTGGTGGTGGTGGTTGTCTTGGTAATAGTAGTGATATTATTGGAAGTGATTATTGTTTTTGTGGTCATTGTTGTTGCAACAGTTGCAGTAGAGGTAAAAGAAGTAGTAGTAGCTGTAGTGGTAGTCGTCGTAGAAGCCTAGTTGAAGTAGTTGCCATTAACGTTGTCGTCGTCTTCATAATATTAATAGTGGTAGTAGCAGTTGGTATTGCTGTCGATTTCGCTGTTGTAGTAATAGTAGAGGTAGTCGTAATTCATATATCATCTCCGTCTCCGCGGCCGACGTCGTCGTCGTCGTCGTTGTCGTAGTAACAGTAATACTAGTAGCAATAGTACAACTACCCGATGCAAAGAATGCATATCCTGATCAGTCGATCGATTGCTGCGTCTATCTCTGTAGACTAGTTTGCGACCAAATAATAATTATATTTATTATATATTCTCCTCATTGTCTGCTGCATGACAATAACGACTACCGTTTTAACTCACCAGGCAGGTCCATTCCCAATAACTGTCCGCCTTCTCTACTTCCGGTAAAGTTGTAACTCTGAAGTGAATGAGGCCACGGGAGTTCGGAAGACAAAATCAAAATCGGCTGGTCTTGGCATATAACCGGGTCCCTTATAGCTGCCCAGGAACTGGCCGATGGGGTATCAATTTGTTGGGTCTCGTGGAAATAAAATCCTGCGGAAATATAAGGAAAACATATTTGTTGCTGGCAACACCACCATATTAATTATTGCTGCGCTGTAATAATTTTCATGGTAAATTTAGGAAGGTTTTGAACCAACAAAGTGAATGTGTTACTTAATAGAATTTTAGATCTTTTTGCTATTCATTCGGGGAACTAAAATTTGCAGATATCAAGTACAGGCAAAGTCTTCAAACTTCAAAAGTAAGCTTTAACAGATAACACATTTGAAACTCTTAATTTCATCCATCGACAAATATATTTTTTCAGTCCAATAATACGTAACATGGAAATTACAGCCAAAGAAACTCCCCATTTTAATTTCATTCGTGAAAATGGCGAGGAAACTACCGTAGAACTTGTCATCAAGGTCGTATGAGAATAATTTGGCATTGAAATTCAAGAGTCTTCAACTTAGACTCATGTTTCATTACTTGTTGTTATGATCAAGCAATTGTTGTCTTGACTATGGCAAACAATTATA
>JZLH01S0089010.1:18195-30544 GCA_001188425.1 Eucidaris tribuloides | reverse complement strand
ACCCCTCCGAAGTACAATGTTCACTCCTCCCCGACCCCTCCCCCTCCAAAAAAAAGAAGAAAAAAAACAAATGTTTGGGGGATTTTATCAATTCATGTACAGCTACATAAACTCAATGATACACTAGGTAGGAAGATTAAGAAGAAACCATAAAGTTGAATATAGTTTAATAAAGTTTAATATTTTGTCCCATTTATTTCACCCTTATTTCACTGAACTAGTAGAAATATACCAAAATAATTGAGCAATATGCGCATAAGGTATTCTCGCAGTGAGTCGCCACGATAAATCGGAAGTCAGATCGGAAGCACCGCACACCTCCCGACTCGACAAGCTCGTCGAATCGGAATCGGGTCGACATCGGATCGCATAGTGTGCGGAGGCCTTTACAGTGTAGCTTCTGGGCATATGTAGTCTCGTTTCCGGATCACGCATTATTTCTACCTCCAGAGTACACTCACTTTCTGACTTTTTCCCCTCCAGAGACATTCACTTTGTCTTTAAAAATCAAAACCCTAATCTTAGTTAAAGAAGTTAACTGAAGATAATAGTTTTCTTATCAATTTATAAAGTCAGCTTAATCTAAATGTCTGGAAGCTAGACTAGAGCATGTGTAGCTTTGCCTGTAGTCCAGTTTCATATTAATGCAAATTTTATGCATACGTTTCTGACAAAGGTTGCTCTTAACAACCTGACAGCTTGCTGGAGGCTTGCCAGACATAGCAACAACTAATGTATGCAATTTGCATTATTAGTATTGGAAATGTATTCATAAGAACAGGTGAGAAATATAACTCTGCGCTGTGGTTCAGCAGAGAAAACATCCTTAATTTGAATACATTATGCAAATGATCTATTGCATAATCATTTTTGGGTTGACAAATGGTAAAATTCATTCTCAAAAAAAAAAATATTTTGGAGATACTATATAAGCTTACACATCAGAAATCTAATCACTTATGGGGAAATGTATGATGCATAATTGATTAGATTTTCAGGCCTGTAGCTTGATTGTTTTCCCAAAATATTTTTTTTCTGAGAAATGTCCTGATTTTTTACACACTTTACAAAATTAGGGGGTATGGAAAGGTTTTTTTTTTACACTTTTCTCCTGTTTATTTCTTTGTAAGTAAGATACAATTATAATGAGCTTATGACTAATTAAATTCTGCATAAAATGAGGGGAAATTCAGCCCTCTAGCTTCTTCCTATCAGATGTTATGATTGTTCCAAATATGCATCCCTCTGAAAAGGGCGTTTTTGGGGGTATCGTTTGTCACGGCAAAGAGCAATTTCTACGGGTTACCACATGTAAAGTATACAGTAAACTGAAGCAAATTCAGTTTCACTGGAAAGATTTAACTATGAAATATTGAATTGAAACAAAAACAAGGAATATATTCTAATTGAGTGGATACTACAATCATTTCGATAGGCGGTGAAAATTTTTGTCACCCCCAAAACAGCTATTTTTGGCCAAAAATGGCAAAAAATGTGATTTTTTTTCTCAAAAAGTATGAAAGATACAGGGTTCTAGGTTTCAAAAACTGAAAATACGTTTACTTTTACCCCAGAAAAGATCTATATTCATATTTTAAAAGGCAATTTTCGCCGTAAATATTTTTATACACTTTTGTCAGTGAAATGGCGGTCAGACCTTGAACCTTTTCGTATTTATCAAATGATTTATATTTGCAATATCATTTGATGGTGTTTGAATCAAGCATTGAATATTGAATATGAATATATATAAGTATATATATATTATATATTTTTTTTGGGGGGGGGTTCGTGACTAAATCATTGGTAGAGATGTCCCCCTTTCCTGGCGAATTTTCCTGGCGCTGCCTGTTTATGAGCGATGTTTTAACTTACTGGTTGCACTCCACAGATAAATGGAACTCTTGACCAAGTCTCCCGCTTCATCGTCTCCGGGAGATTGAGAAAACACCAGATAGGAATCAATACCGATGCTGAAAAATTTCACATCCGTGACATTGACGGGCGAAACTGTAAGGTTACCAACCTACAGTGGGAGGAGAACAACACGCGTGATATGTCATGATATGCGATTAACTCTTAACGTCCCAGAGGTTTTAAACCTCTATGAACTTAATGTGTAGTATTTGGTGCAGATCTGCGACTTCCGCACGTTAAAGACGTTATATAACACTGTGGAAGACACGTTTAAAAAATTGTCAAACTTTGCTATCTGACATATCTGACAGTGTTTGAATGGACAAATAAACACCTTAGAACACAAAAGTTTGGACAGTAATGCTGTCACTAGTACAATATGTGCAGATACAAATTGACACATTAATTTCCTATCGGGCGATAGGAAATTCTGCAACATATCAGTCTATGGGGGAAAGCTGGAATGGTCTCTCAATGATTTTTACTTTTTGAAGCACTTACTGATCGTTTTAAACTTCAATTTTTTCAGGGCTTCATTTTTAGACCATTACAGAGACACTGATAGCACGGGGAATCATGCAGCTCAGATTTTTTTAAACTGGAAGCACTGTTATACAGTGCCTTTAATAGTTAATAGAGTTCCAGGACGTCTATCCTGACGACATCTATCGCGTGCACAATTACCACGCCCGGTCGATTACCCCGCCCCCAACATTTACCCCCAAACGTTTACCCCGCTCCCAACATTTACCCCCAAACGTGTTCCCCGCCCCCAACGTTGACTCCAAAACGTTTACCCCGCGATAATTACCTCCCAAAACAATTAAAGCCCAGTGCCAATATTCGTACTTGTTATTATTTCTAGTGGTTGATACCCAGTTGGTGGTTAGTGTACATGGGGAGTTATGTCCTGAGTGGTAATTATGAAATAATCTCCTCTGATATATATTGATTCATTACTTGTTTCTTTCTTTTTTGTTACTTACTTACTTGTTACTCAGTTACTTACTTATTCAACTTAATTATAACAAAGATCAATTATTTTACATATGTTTATATTCTCATTCCATTATTATTTATTAATCACCCTTAATGTATTTCATTTGCTTACTTACTTATTTTATAATATGATTGAAATATATTTTACATGTATTTTGTTATCGGACCCACTTCGAATTGTACATAGAAACATTTTTAACTGAATTTTGTCGTCACCTCGTAGGAATATCCGTCAGCGCTTGCTACTAACACAACTGTTTCATCCTGAGAGGCTATGACAATCTTCGTCTCTTCTGTGCTTGATCCGATTGAGTAGTACACCTGTTTGAATGCCGTCATTGCCAGTGCCTTAACTGTGGGAAACGAAAATCAAAAGATACATTACCGTCACGACTATGAGTCTCAACACGCTATAGGTAAAAAGGTTTGGTATAACAAGTTATTCCTTGCTATCAAAATAGTACATTTGTTGGTAAAATACGTAACCAGAGCTCATATTTACTTCCGGTGAATTTCAAATTGAATTTCTGTATGAATTTGAAATTTCAAGCCAGGTATTTTGCTGTAATCAAGTGTTACAGAATCCAATTTTAATGAATAATAAATCGACAAACAACAAAAACTATACATGCTATAGGGGCCGCTTTTTCAATGAGTGTTTGTCATTTTGCATCTTAGTGCAATTTAGGCACAGTATTTGTTATTTAACAATGTTATTTGTTTTCATTTTTCTCGTTAAAGATCATTGCCTATCTATGTTTTATAGCTACTGCTTTTTACACCATGGAACAAGATTGAAGTTAGTAGGTGAATATAAGCGACCAATCGATATTGTCAATCATACTCTTGAAATCGAAAAGAATGGAATCTACACCCCTATGAGCGAGTGGATATGTTTGACTTCATTTAGAGTAAAGTTCCACTCCCAAGGTAGTTGAATCCGTCATGCACTAGTTCACATGAAAGTGGTTGTAACTCAGGAAACAAAGTGATCCGAATGGCACAACCACACCCCGTAAGGAGCTATTTTAGCAATGACGTTGTTTAGTTTGGAAATCCGTCACAAGTTGTAGTGCAATCTAGTTAAAGGTATTGGCTAACATTTACCACAGTTAAAAAAATCTGAGCTACATGATTCCCCATGCTACCATTGTCTTTGATAAGGTCTAAAAATGACGCCCTGAAAAAATTGTACTTCAAAATGACTATTTAGTGCTTTAAAAAAGTGAAAATCGTAAGTTGATCGGATTCACCTGCCCACTTTCTCCCATAGACTTACTGTATGTACACCTACGCTATTTAAACTCGCCCCGAGTTTTAATTGTTTATTCATGCATAACTTGCCATTGACAGTGTAACTTTCCAAACTTTGTTTATTCTAGGGTGTTTATTTGTCCATATGAACACTACTATGTAGTTCAGATATCAAAATTTGACAATTTTTTTAATTGAAGCTCCACAATGTTAGCCTATCACTTTAAATTCTGCGTGAAATTCACTCCAAATTTAAGTAAAATTTACTCCATAGAGTAATGACTATTCACCTCTTTGAAAGTGCATTCCGTTTCTTTGAGAATAGATTGTAACTATTACAGGCGTCAAAGATATTATACCCACTAATTATCACTGCAACGTTAAGTTGGTAATATCAATGTGTTTAAAAATTTGGTCAAGAGAATAGCTAAACATACTTGAATACGAGTACACAATGGTCAGCGGCTCCTCCATAGAGGCATTAAACTGGTAGATCTCGACCACCTCCAAATCCGGTTTAGATGCCACCAGGAACGTTTTCCGACCAATATTAAACTCCTCCCACTCGGCTACGTCACCGTCATTTAGAAGTGCAGAGTCGAAAGGAGAGGTGTCGTGTATCTCAGTTCCTGTAACGAAAATAACAACATATCAAATGTTCATTCATTTCACGTTGGATCTTTCACAACATTCGTCTGCATTGCATATCAGTTGCGTGGCTAGGATTTCCAATAGTGAAGAATAGGGGACACACGTTCTTTTGCTGTAATGACAGAAACAAATATTCATAATATTGTGAATTTGAAGAATTGCGGGGCGCTGCATTTTATATTTGTCTTTTTATGTAGAAACGCTCAGAACAGCTAAAAGTTAGGATGTACACCTAGAAGCAAAATGCAGAAATAAAATGTCTCCAGGAATGGATGTGCAGTTATAGAACGTGTCTCAAACCAGATGTAGACAATGATGTGTGGCCATTGATCTAAATTGTCGTACTCTCAGCATAAACATCCCTTCATAAATTTGTACAAGGTTTGTTCATGAAATATTTTCCTACCACCATCATGGTGTATCAAGAGCAATCAAAGAAAGGTACTCCGTTGACAGCCCATGCGTAGTATGGTCCATGTTGGGAGAAAGACACTGCAACGAACCATGCCAGCAGTTTGACTGCAATGAGGCATTTGAACCATTGCTCAAGAGCAGCAATAACAAGGCGAAACTTTTGTTTGACTCTGAGGGCATGGAGCTAGTAGACTTCCTCTATCCAAAGTGCATCTTTGAACATTATAGCGACCGAGACAAATCATAATTCGGTGAACCTTGTAGGGAGTGGACCGATACCGACTAGTCGGAAATGCCAGCTTTGACAGCCCTTCAAATTGCAATGGGGCTGGTGAGCACATCTTCTGTTTCGAAGAAGACAGAAACAAGTTCCAGGTTTCCAGGTTTTCATAACCCCTGGATAGTGTCTTGAAACCGATACCAATTGTTCAATTCCTTTCTTATCTCTGACGATATTTTTTGTAATGTGAAATTTCTTGTTTTGTTTTCTTTTGATTTTTCTTTTTACTTAGTTACTCTTTAATTTTGTTTTTATGTTGCACTATTGTTTTTTTTTTTAAATTTGATTTCTTTTTGATCTGTTGTTTGAGTTTGAGTCTTATTTTTGTTTATGTGTTCTTTTTGTTTAGATTATAATATTTATTTGTTTTATGCAAATGTATATTTAATATGTATTTTCACTATTTGCGTTTTTAATAGCACGGACTTACGAAAGAGCAACCTCTGGCTTAGGCAAGTAGTGCCGTGTTTAAATAGATAAATACAATTCAATCTCCACCAGCCACGTAGTCATCATGAATTTGTTCAAAACCCGTCCTCTCAGTGACGGATCTACCAGAACATACTTAGAACATTGCCAGCAAAATAACTAACCCATTGGTCGACGAAATCCTGCAGCTTTTTAAAAGCATAGTGTAGAACAAATCTATGAAATGGGGAATCTATCTTTTGCCTGTAGTGGAATCAATACACAGACAACGAGATACAACCAGCTGGAGTACAGGAGAGCGTGTCTGAAAGAGTCGCGAAAAACTTGGGGCGACTCTTCTGGATCTTAACAGACATTAATGGATAATTATTCTTCCATAGTGTCACTTTCCCCACATCTCACAGCCTGGAGTTTGGAGTGTGCAGGAATGTACGTGCCAATCACCATAGAATGCTCCTGGATATTCGCCAGAGAACTATTCAAATGAAACGGGGAGATGTACCAGTGTTTTTCGCCAAATATGATGAACTGATTGCTGTGACCTGGCAAGATGCTAAAGTATATGTAATGTCTACAATTCCTAAACACTGTACAAGAGAAGCGCCCGAGAAGCTGCAGCCACGGAGTTGCAAACAAGAGTAAGACTGTCTTGAAATCCAAGGGCCGTGAGCGAATATAACATGTACACTAGTGGGTTCAACGAAATGGATCAGCGAGTCAACAACTACAGGTACCCTCAACACAAAATAAAGGCATACCTTGTGACCTACCATTTCCTTTTCGATGTTGCGCTAGTGATCTTAACAAACTATCTTTGCGTGATTTCAGAGCAGTGGTCACCACAGGACTTTTTAAGGGTTTCGAGATACCACATACTTTACTTCATCGTCTCTTGCCTGCATGGAATGGTTTGACGATAACACATTTTATTGCACAATTCGAAGACAAGAAGTAACAGCGGGACTGTCATGTCTCCTCGGACCGAAGCCGGCGCGCCGCGGCGTCAGAGGGAGCAGGCCCACACTTTCACACGCAGTGCGAGCTTGCAATGTCTATCCCGCATTTCGTTTTCCATGTCATACATGCCTTCCAATGTGTTTTCATGAAGATCCTTTGTAAAATAGGACTCCGTCATATCGCATTTTTTTATCGATAGCTGGTTTCACTGTGACGATTTGAAAGTATTATTCAACTGTTTAATTGCATATGTTGTACAATATTCCTCCCATTCAGGTTAACATTAATGGACTTACAGTACTATATCTTTTTTGTATTATTTGTTCAAGCAAAAGTATTAAGTGTTACATAATTATGGACGTTGAAATTATCATGAAATGAAATTGAACTGAACTTATCAATCAGATTCGGTCAAAATTCAAACTTTAAATTTACTTTTCATTTTAGTTGACGTGTGTACATTCATTAATTCCTTACCTGTAGATTTTTCATCTAAATTATTGGTAATAGATCTCGACTATGTGATTATAGTTTTGGATCAAGTTCATAGCTTGTCTTCATTTTAATGAGCTGGATGTGTTCCATTTTGTTAATTACGACGTAAACTCGTTCGAGGACATATTCTGTAAGCTAAAACTTACATTTAAAATAAATTGATTCGTGTGCAATAAATACATGACTTGCAATATGACACTCATTTGAAATTATCCTTCGATTTGGACAATATTCTCAAAATTGAAATTTATACAATTTCAGTTGATTAGTGTACACTTTTTAAATTTAACCTGTATAAAAGTGATCATTATATTTAAATTCCATATTTACAATAGCGGGACATAGATCTCGATAAAGGGATTATAGTCTTGTATTAAGATATATTAACTTGTTTCAGTTTAATCATGCTAATGATTCTGACGTATTCCATCAGTGCATTATACCGGAAACTCTTGGGAAGTTTATACTCGTACGTATGACGATATTCTATCAGTTAAAATTAGCATTTACAATTCGATCGCTGGCCAACCCTCGATACGTTCGAGGACATAATTATTCTGTCTGCTAAAATTTACATTTAAATGAAATTGATTGTGGACAATAAATACATAACTTGCAATGTTTTTGCTGGCCAACCCTTGATAAATTGTTCTGGAAAACAATGTGGTGTTTACTTTATAAATGCGTAAACAAAATAACACCAGAACTCGTACACGATAGATTTATATTCGTCGACGATGTATCACAACGGATAACTCGCAACACAGACACGATGATGGTACGATTGCCCAAATGTAAAACGGAATTTTACAGGAAGTCATTTATTTATTCAGGCAGTGAAATTTAGAATGAGCTCTCGCTTAAAAATTAAATAAGCTCAGAGTCTGGCATTCTTTAAAAAAGCGCTAAAAGAGCTCATCGCATATTCAATATGTTCTTGATATACACAAAAGATACATTGACTGCCTATAATAAGGAAAGGTCTTTCCGGTGATATATTAATTTTATCCTTAGACTACTAACGTCATACAGTTATACACTAATAACGAATTTCTTTTTCATGTCCCTTTGCTTTATGTTAATTCAGTTCTCAATACCACTTGAAACTTGATTTTCACATTTTACAGTTTGATGTGACATAATTATCGTTACAAAGTGTTGTTTGTGTAATTGGGATATGTATTTTTATTTGATCAAAATGTTCCCATTGTCTTTGTTTAACTTATTCTAATTTAGATTTTCATTATTTAAACAATGCATGTATTGTGTTGAATGTTTTATTTTATATTTTATAAAACTTTCATAGTATTTATGTATTTTTCATCTAGTTTTATAACATCAGGGCTCTGTGGCAGACCAGTTTTTTTTATTATGTGTATACTGAACAGACTACCCTGTATAATAAATAAATAAATAAAATTCGAATCGTGTGCAGTATTGTATCATCGAGAATGACGTGTACATTACACGGATAATTTATCTTTATTCTTCTGAATGTACATGTTGGACAATATAATTGAAATTTGGAATTCACATTAAAATTCATTGGAATTGTGTGAATACTTTATGGTGTGCTAAAATAATCACGTTTGAATGCAAAGACATAACTCCTATCAACTGCGCACAGTCGAACTTTTTTAATTAAGCCAAACATAAATTCGTTTGCATGACGGATGTTTTTTCTTTCGAATTCACTTACTTTCACGATTTCCAACACCCGAGCCAGGTACAAACCCGTGACGTAGATCCAAAAGTTGGTAGGTAGGCGTGTCTCGTTTTGATCTATGTCGGTCGCGTTCTTCCCGAATATCAGCCAGAGATCTGAAATGCAACGAAATAATTTTAAAGCAACCATTCCATGTAAGTGTCACGCGAGTCACGTATGTTTTATGTCACACAAGTCACAAACCAAGGTTTGGATCAAAACCGAGAAAATATTGGAAGCTGATTGCTTTACCTGGTCATGTAAATCAATCATCTATACTGCCCCCCCCCCATGACAAAAGGGGATAGCTTACATTTTAGTGTTTCAGAAATATTGAGCAAAACGTATTTTCTTAAAAACCTTAAAATACTATTCAGTGTTTGTTTTTAAGTTAACATATCCAAATGTGTATTTCAAAGGTCTTTCAAAGTCATATAACAATTTCCCGAAAATCCGGCATTTTTCGTTCAAATTGTCAGTTATGCTCATTCAATTATGAGAACAGGTTAATGTAATGCCTGGAAACCAGACTAGGGCGCATGTAGCTTTGCCCATAAACTGTTTCATATTAATGCAAATTCTTTGCATACTATTCTGACAAAGGTTGCTCTTAACAACCTGACAGCTTGCTGGAGGCTTGCCAGACATATTAACTAATTTATGCAATTTGCATTTTTGGTATTGAAAATTTATTCGTAAAAACAGGTGAGAAAAATAACTCTGCACTAGGTTTCAAAAGAGAAAACATCCATAAATTTGAATACTATGAAATAGTCTATTGCATATTCATATTTGTGCTGAAGATGGGTAAAATCAATTTTAAAGAGAATTATTTTGAAAAAAAAGGGTGTGTAGGCTACCGTATCAGAAATCTAATCACTTATGGGGATAAGGGGCATAATTGATTAGAATGTCAGGCATGCACTGCCCCCCCCCCCCCCCACCCTGACAAAAGGGGATAACTGACATTTTGGTGTATCAGAGATATTGCGAAAAACCTATTTCGTTCAAAGCCTTAAAATACTATTCAGCGTTTTGTTTACAAGTTAACGTATCCATATGTGCATTTCAAAGGTCTTTCAAAGTCATATGACAATTTCCTGAAAATCCCGCATTTTTCGTTCAAATTGTCAGTTATGCGTTTTTGTCGTTGGGTTCCCCCAAAAATTGATATTAAGAAACTGTTACAAAATGCAATAACATCACAAAACATTTGTTATAATTGGTTTCACGATTGCATTTATTTCTTTTTCATATATCAGACTCTTGAAAGGGAAATAAGTTAATGGTGTTGCCATGGAAACCAAATCATTTCCTTGTAAACCTAATTAAAACTATACTTAACTTTGACCGTTTATAAAAATAATCTACCAAGCTTTAAAAGTCTTTAACAAATGAACAGAAAATGTTATTTAATTTCAACAAATTAAGAACATTGACATAATACTTGATTTATTTTGTTATTTGATTGTTGTCCTGGTAACTAAACTAAAAAAAAATCATGAAAAGACTATCAGAAACCTCTTTTAAATTTTCAGTAACCTCCACAACTTCTTCATAGGTCTCTCTTTCTTGCTTATCTTTTCTGAAAACTATGAACTTTATGTTTTCAAAAAAAAAAAAAAATGTTTTTTAGACTGAAATTTTGTGCTGGAGAAATGCAAAATATGCTTTCGTTTTCTTTTTTTTTTCACATTATGTCAATTGTTTGTGTGTTTATATGACAGTGTTCAAAATCAGACCACCATTTGACTTACAAAAGTGTGTAAAAATATTTAAGGGGGAAAATGCATTTTAAAACATGAATATACGTCTGTTCTAAGGTAAAAATCAATGTATTTTCAGTTTTTGGAACTTAGAACCCTGTATCTTTCACATTTTTGAGGGAAAAAACAGATTTATGGTCATTTTTGTCCAAAAAAGGCCATTTTGGCGTGACAAAAATGTTCACCAACTTTGAATTGGTTGTAGAATTCACAAAATAAGAATATAGTAATTTGTGTTTATTTCTAGTAGTTCATATCATAATCTTTCTAGTGAGACTGCATTTGCTATAATTAACTGCATACTTTACATGTGGTAACCCCTGGAAATTACCCTGTGCTGTGACAAATGATACTCCAAAAAAGCCCCTTTTCAGAGTAGTGCATCTTTTGAACCACTATAACATCTGATAGGGAGGGGTTAGAAAGCTGAATTTCCCCTCCTTTCATGCAGAATTTAATAAGCTATAAGCTCACTATAATTGTATTTTACTAACAAATAAACAGAAGAAATGCAAAAAGCAGCTACCCTAATTTTGAAAAGTGTGTAGAAAGTCAGGACATTTCTGAAGAAAAAAAATATTTGGAGTAAACCAATTAAGTTATTGGCTTGAATATCTAATCAATTATGCCCCTTATATTTCTCAATAAGTGATTAGATTTCCAATATGGTAGCCTGAATAGTTTTTTTCTCTTCAAAATTATTATTTTTAGAATGGATTTTACTCATTTTGAGTTTGATTTTACTAAAAAATGAATATGCAATAGATCATTTGCATTATATATTTAATTTAGACGGATGTTTTCTCTTCTAAAACCTAATGAAGCGGTATTTTTTCACCTGTTCGTATGCATACATTTTCAATACCAAAAATGCAATGTGCATACATTAGTTGTAGCACGGTGTGGCAAGCCTCGAGGAAGAGCATCCTTTGTCAGACAGAATAGTATGCATACAATTTGCATTTACTATGAAACCAGTCTAAAGGTAAAATATGCCCAAGTCTGGTTTTCAGACATTTAGATTTACCCATCTTCATATTGATAAGAAAACTTTTATCTTCAGTCAACTGCTTTCAGCAATACTAGAGTCTTGATTTGAGGCAGAGTGAGTATCTCCGGAGGAAAACAAAGTCGGAGAGTGGGTGTAATTTACAGGTCAAAAAATTGCCTGATCTGGAACTGAGACTACATATGCCCATTAGATACATTGCAAAATACATACACCAACAAATTTTAAAATATCTAAAAAACGAAAAGCATATTTTGCATTTCATCTCAAAATGTTGGTCTAGAAAACATTATCTTTCGTTATGAAAACATAAAGTTCGTATTTTTGGTATTTTTTTTAGTCAAATGGTAGTAAAACCTTGAACCTTGTCATAATATTGCAGTGTACTTACTGGGCATATTCAGTGTCAGTTCTAGATTATGCAACGTTTTTGACCTCCTTAGTACACTATAATAGTACACTATTTCATAGTG
>JZLH01S0089001.1:20141-30169 GCA_001188425.1 Eucidaris tribuloides | reverse complement strand
AAAGGAGAATGGACGAGATGTATCTCGTATTAGGTCTATGGAGAATGCATGTTTAATCAAACCACAGACTCACACGTGCATGCACGTATATTTGTTATTGCTTTTGATGATTGTAAGAGAGATAATTGCCAGATTTTTAAAAAGAACATAGACCTCTGAAGAACACTTTTTCCTTTTTTCATATATTTTTAAAGAAGGATTTACACGATTATGTGATATAAAAGCTATGAATATTCATTTTGACAAAGTTTGCAGCAAAGCAATTTATTTATAATTATATTTTTATCCATTAAAATTTGGGGTTCATTAAGGCTATCCTACAGTCCCAAAGTATGATGAAGTGTACTACCCCCATTGTTCTCCAGTAAGTTTCCAGGTGCTCTTGGAATTTGTTTCTCCTGGTCGATATGGCATGCTCATCCACAAAACTGATGGTTCAACTTATTTTGATTGATTTGAAACTTCACTAAACTGGATGATTCCAGGGCTGATTCTGGGTGTAGATTTCATTAGAACACATTTTAACACTTCAGTCACCTAATTCTCTATAAAGGCAACTTAATTCAATATTTGCTGAAACATATTTATCATTAAACTAAATATTAAAAGCTGTACATATTTTATTTGTAGCTTGTGTTAGTTTCTAAGGCATATTTACTGCTTCACAACTATTGATAACATGTCAAATATTTGGACAACAATGGAATTTATTAAATTCTGTTATCATACCAATATCTCAATGCAAATACTGAAAACAAAGTGATAATGTTTCTGCAGCAAAATTGATGATAAAATGATTTGCTGAACTGAAAAAAAACAACTCAAAACAGTGTTAGATCTTCATATAAACTTTGAGATACAGCACTATTACATGATGTATCTGACAATATGTTTCAATTTGTTATAGGACTCGCTAACCTAAATGTACCTAGATACGTGTCACTGGGCGGACAATGGAGGAAGTAGTGTGAACGTGATTGACAGGTGCCGACAGAGAACTTGAACCGGATTGATGACCCCATAATCTTATTCTCATTTCTTTGAGATCTCATTCAGGGGGATTTGGAATCAGTAAAGGGGTCAACTCAGGGCATGCTAGCTACATAGAGGGCTGCTCCTCCCTCATATTACTCCCCTAATCTGGCACAGGTTTATGGCAGAAACATGTATGTCTCGTGCACTTTTCTTCTCATTGGAAGTAGACTCGTCTGGACAGGCCCCACAATGTACCACACCCTTCCATGTATGTGACACCCTACTTAGATTTCCCGCCTGTACTATGGCATCAATCAAAATTAGGTTACACTCAGGAATGGGTAGACAGAAGGAAAAAAAATGTGAGTGAACGCAGCATTCAAAGATAAATGTGCCATTTCCCTATTTTAAGAGGATTGGAGTTCAGTGTGCTCAAAACCTATTGAGAACTGCAGAAAACTGAATATAGTAACATTTTAAAATGTGAATTTTTTGTTCTTGATTATCAATACTTTCATCGTACTCATTTGTGTTGGTATTCTCTGTAGGGGTGTACTTCTTAGTATTTGATGTATTATTTTGTACGAGGATTAGGGCGTTGAGTTAAGAAATCATGTATTGTGATATTACACTTTGCAAGTCTTGAGAAAAATGTACCATAATTTAATTTTCCAAAATTTATTCATCTTGGATATACAATTAGAAGCTGTTTAATCTCTAGTGATGTGTAAATTGCAATGAAAATCCCTCCATTTATTTTAGAGAGAACTCAACCGAATTCAACTAAATATAGTCATATTCACACATCCGCCAAAGAGTGATTACAATTGCTGATCACTCTAATTGTGGTGTTTCTACCTGGGTGAAAACAAACTGAAATCAGTACTACTGCAAATCAAATCATGATATTCATGAAGAGCTTTCTAGTCATGATTCTCCCAAATGATGTCTAATTTTCCTCATGTGAGAGACAAGACTTCTCAACACAATATGGGAGGTGGAGTTTATGTGACCCTTCATTCACTTTCGCATGTTGCATCAGATATGTGTATGTGTGTACACACAATTTCACATAGGCCTACCCTTTTTGTCACAGCCTTGGTTGATTGTCACAGACCCAGAAACACAGTAGTTAAGTCAAAAACCTGAGTTCCGTGACCAGGGAGAGATAATTCAGAGCGAGAAGTTTAGTCTATAGAAACATGTTTTGTTATCCAAAAAGTACAACAATTGCTGTATTTTGTCCCGTCAATGATGGTGGATAGAACTTCGAGCCTGATTATGTGCATAAGCTGGATAATGAATGGGTGAAACTAGTTCCCACAGAATCATGAAACTTTTGTTTTTTTTAATACTCATTTCATTTATTATTTGGTGTAGCTTCTTAAGAGGATATATTATGTCCTGAGAAGCCTGTAGAGCCTTCTTAAGAAGATGATTTTATGTCCGACAAGGCCTCTGGAGTTTTTTGTGCGAGGGGACAGGTGGGACCGGGGAGTGTAAATGAAAAAAGGCAAGTTTTCTTTTCTAACATATCAAAGTAAACTTTGATGAAGTATAAAAACAGAGTAATGAAAATAATTATGGGCCTGGATGTGTGAGAGCTATAAAGATAGAGCGACGACTCAAAAGCCCGGGGGGGGGGGGGGCGGGGGGGGGGGGGGGGGGGGAAAGCACTGGAGACTATTCAGTCATGAATAATAAGATATTCCGGTTCATTTTAATTTTGTTCTTATCTCTCTCTAAAAAAACAAAACAAAAAAACTAACCAAGAGAGAAATAACCCAATCAAGGAGTGAGTTAGATTCAGAAAAAAAAAATGAAATTTAGATGAATTTGGATTGTGTTATTTACTCATTTTGGAGTGATTTCTTAGATCTTGGTCATCCAAGATAAAAGAAAAGCATATAGGGCTATAATGTTCCGAATTTACTCTAAATACGTTATAATGGATGAGGAATACAGGGATAGTATAGGGCATAAGTGGTTAATATTTTTTTCTTTTTGAAATTTTACCTGGCATTCATCCAACAAATAATCTGCCAAATATGGCATTGTCTATGAGAAATATGTGCCGAAATTTGGCACTGTTAGCCTTATAAGTAAAAATATGGCCTATAGCTGTTTCGAATGACCAATTAATAAATTCCGTTTGCCCCCACCCCCCCCCTTGTTTATACTGAACTTTGAAGGTTAAGCCTGACCCGGAGCCTGACCTGAAAATTCGGTATTTATCAATTTTCTTATTATCGGGGAATATTCAGACTTAATTCTCCCACTACAAAATAAGTTTTTTTATTCATTTTTTTTTTTACACTCATGCATCCATACGCCCAAACATCCCGAAAGTAAAGAGAAAGGGAGAGATACTTCGAGTGGGGTCAGTAATATATAAGCGTGGTGACAGATGGTACAAGCGCCGCTGCAGCACGCGTCAAATGCGGCGGCTTCGGCCGATGCCGTATACACTTTTTTGTCGTGTAAAACGGAGAGTAAGGCCATTCTTGCGTGCTTCGAGCGCTTTAGGATCCTTTGGATTCGGGCTGTGGAGAGGAGCTAATAGGGGCAAAATGATAAAATGTCCGTCCAAATCGTCCGTTAAAACTCTGAAAAAACGACTGACTCGACACAGGCCGAAGCCTTCGGTTCTAGTTAGGTTAGGAAGTAGGGTTAGGGTTAGGTTAGGGTTTAGGGCTAGTGTTGGGTATGGTTAGAGGACTCATTAGACTCTGTGGTTTATTCGTTCATTGCGCACATACAATTCTAATGGTTGGCACTCTCACGAAATCGTGCGGCGGTAATATCTAACGTTAGCAGTTGGAGCAAAACATCAGCACAGCAAATCGTTGACGTTGGTTTGCCAACAGTAAAGATGGTATATCTTGCAGATTGGTTCCCGAATTGCTCCTGAAAATTCAGTCCTTTTACAAAAATTCAGCTGAAATATTGCTGATTGATATGGCAGTCTATGATCTGTTAATTCATATGTTATGAAAATTAAAGGACTCAACATTCAGACAGTCCTGTTTTAATTTTTTCTAAAGTTTGGTTCCAGGCATTTAAATTTTGCGGAGAGCAATTTTATAAAGTTGCTCTTGCATTCAAAGTACAGGCAGTACAAACTTTGTTACGTTTTTCCGCCAGTAAAGGGCGATGTCGTCCATATAGCTCTGCTTTAGCTAGGACCACCATACATAGCAAGTGGCTACTGTGGTCCAAATCATTGGGGGGCAACCCAGTGCTCACAGACAAATCTGTATTTTCAGATGAGAATTTAATGCGCACCACGTACGGACCAAGCGTATAGTATATATGAAATGCAAGGTTTCTGTTAAAGTAGTACCCATTAACCAATTTTTGTAATTTTGTAATAATCGCCATTTCATGATTAATTTTCAGCAGAAAATGTGTTTTGCAATGTATGTCTTGATCAGTTAAGAAAATTTCGCTGCGAGCGAAGCGGATTTGGAAAATTTTGAAAAGTGCAAGAAGAAAACTCGGCTTTTGTGGTGTTTCTTTCTCAGTAATCAGAATATTTAAAACTGGCAATGTGAGCACTAAGTGGAAATTGTGCAGGTAGCAAATCGCAGTTTTCATGTTTATTTTTGACAGAAAATATGTGTTGCATGTATGTCAATGAATAGTCAGAAAAACTTCCGGCGAGCGAAGGCGGTTTGGAAAATTTTGAAAAGTGCAAGAAGAAACTCGCCCTTTTTGGTGTGTTCTTTCCAGTAAATGCAGAAAAAATTTAACGCGTTGGCTACGGAACCGGCACGGCCTCTGTGGTTAACTCTATGGATTTTCAGAATATTGGAGGTAACGGGTTAACTGCACCTGTGAGCACAAGTGAATTTGCAGGTAGCAAAAATCGCCATTTTTTCATGTTTATTTTTGACAAAAATATGTGTTTGCATGTATGTCATGAATAAGTCAAGAATAACATTCCGGCGAGCGAGCGTAGCGGAGCGAGCGGTTTGGAAATTTGAAAGTGCAAGAAGAAAACTGCCATTTTGTGTGTGTTCTTTCTTAGTAAATTGAAAAATTAAAAACTGAAATGTGAGCCAAAAATGGAATTGTGAAATGTTATCCGGGCCCGTAGCCTTTATGTCAACGGGGAGAAGGTCATAAATGAAGAAAGGGATTTTCGACAGGGGCTGGGTATAGGACTGACGCATCTAACGCGGTGGAGCCAGGGAGTGGGACCGACTTAGATCCCGATAGGGGTCAGGGGCGGAGCACGCCCTGAAGTTTCGCGTAGATAGTACTAGACGTTCACATAGGCCATTTTGATTCTCGCAAACGCCCTTTTTTCGTTAAAATGGATAGCCAATTACAGCTAACAAAACTCCACGCTTCAAATCTTTTGGCACTTCCGAACTATAATTTTTTCATTCTTAAATCCTGATTAGAGTTATTTTCTAAAATGGTAATAATTTGTTGGGGTCAGGGGCGGAGCTTCGCTAAAGCACACCAGTAGTAACGGATTACGGCACTTGCAGGTAAATAGTGCTAGCGCTATTTATGGCCGGCAATTTGACAACTTATAAATCACCGGTCAACTACTCAGCGTAGTGGAATGATCCATTTTTACTACCGGTTATGTCCATTACACTGGGGCGGAGGGACTTTTAATTACCAAGGCATTCAGGCCTCTGCGGTTTAGACTGCCGCGAAATTGTGCTTGCGTAATTTATGACCTGTACCCAGCCTTCCTCTCTCTCTTGTCGCCTCCCGCCCCGGATGACTGTGCATGGCCACTTCAGAAAAGCAATAACACTAGATATCCAAAAATCTGTACATTTATGTTACAATGAAATAGTCAACAGGTCTTCTGTAATATACTCAATTCAATCAAACAAGCATATAACAAAGGAAAGAAGAAAGGGAGCAGAGAGGAGGAAAAGAAGAAGAAATCTAGAGAAGAAGAAGAGAAGAAGATGGAAGAAGACAGAAGAAATCTAGAGGAAGAGAAGAAGAAGAAGAAGAAGAAAGGAAACGAAAAAGAAAAAAAGACAGAAGAAGAGAAAGCCAGAAGAAGGAAGAAGAAGGAAGATTAGAAGAAAAAGGAAGAAGGAAGGAGAAGAACAAGGAGAAAAGAGAAGAAAGAAAGAAGAAGAAGAAGATGAAGACAGAAGGAAGAAAGGAAGAAGGAAGAAGAAGAAGAAGAAGAAGAAAATGAAGAGAAAAGTAAGAGAAGAAATAAGAATGAGAATTCAGGACGAGAAATAGGGAGGAGGGTATAAAGAACAATGGAGATAAATACTAGGAAGTTAAGAAGGGTATATAAAATGATAAAGCAGGGAGAGAAATAAGGAAAAATTAGAAAATCAACAGCCACAATAAAAATTGTATAGTCTACTAGCGAGTGGTCTTAAAGGTATGGCTAACATTTACCAACAGTTAAAAAAAAATTGAGCCGCAATGATTCGCCCATGAATACCAGTGTCTTTGATGAGGAGTCTAAAAAGAAGCCCTGAGAAAAATTGTATTTGCAAAATGATTATATTAGTGCTTTTAAAAAAGTGAAATCGTAGTGTCCAGATCACTTGCCATTTTCTCCCATACGACTTCCTGTGTTGTACACATAGGTAATAAAACTCGCCCCGAGTTTATTGTTTATTCATGTATAACTTGCCATTGGGCAGTGTAACTTATCCAAACTTTTTTTTTATTCTAGGGTGTTTATTGTCCATTTGAACACACTATGTAGCTCAGATATCAAAGTTCGATAATTTTTTAAATTGAAGCTCAAATGTTGGCCTATTCACTTTAAAGTGAATAGCTACATTGTGGACTTCAATTAAAAAAAAAAAATTGTCAAATGTGATATCTGAGTACATAGTAGTGTTCAAATGAACAAATAAACACGCTAGAATAAAAAAAAAGTTTGGAAGTTAGCACTGCCAATGGCGCAAGTTATGCATGAAATAAACAGTTAAAACCTCGGGGCGAGTTTAAATAGCCTAGATGTACCACAGTAAGTCTATGGGAGAAAATGGGCAGTGCATCTGGACCAACTTACGATTTTTACTTTTAAGGCACTAAATAATCATTTTTAAATCATTTTGAAATAAACATTTTTTTTTCAGGGCGTCATTTTTAGACGCTTTCGAAAAAAAGACATGGTAGATGGGGAATCATGTAGGCTTGATTTTTTGGGTAAATGTTAGCCAAATACTTTATAATTTGTAATTCAATTATTTGCGTTCAAAACTGAAATTGAATAACTTGATTTCAGAATTAACAAGCTTACAGTTAGAAATAACTTCTCTAAGAACGGTAACATTGGCGGAAGCCCCATTTAAATTATTGGCAAACTTTGCTATCTTATCATACCTGACAGTATTTGTATGGACCTTAAACAATGCGGTGTCACTCAAAGTTATGATTTAGACATTGCATGGCGATTACATTGCATTGTTCA
Source organism: Eucidaris tribuloides (assembly GCA_001188425.1). Lineage (NCBI taxonomy): Eukaryota > Metazoa > Echinodermata > Echinoidea > Cidaroida > Cidaridae > Eucidaris > Eucidaris tribuloides. The sequence continues at coordinate 22,770 of JZLH01S0089001.1, read as the reverse complement.
GACTATAAGGAAATGTTGAAGCGGCAAACTGAAGCAATTTCTCTTCTGATAACTTTACCTGGATAGCTAGGTCCATACCTTTATAAAGATTGTTTAGGCCTACGCCTTTTATAATGATAACATTTGGCATCACACCTGTGCCTTTGTGGCTTGAGTGACGAATTGTTTTTTATTTTCACAAATAAATTGTGCAGGAGATTTTAGGATCATGCTCACTAGATTTTATTTATTTTCAACAACGTAATAATTGTTGAAAACCATTCACTGTACAAATCAGTAAGTGAACAAAGTCATAACTACCAGGTCAGAACATAGATACTATACTTATACAGTAGGTATCTATGGTCAGAACCAGTGAAGTTATACGCACATACCGCAAAAAAAAAGACACAGAGAGAAAGAAACATCATTTATAGTCCAGCGCAACACACTGGCAGGCGAAATACACGGCGTCGTCTAGGAACTTGCGACGAGTGCGCGAGGCAAACTGCCTCAAAGCAGTATCTTGGAATGGAATCACAGGGGGCACATATAGAAGTCATAAGACGAAACGTTGAGTGTCTGACCCTTCGTGGATGGGAGTCTCATGAGACATTTCATTGTGACCTTATCTGTGGGGCATTTTTTGTATGAATTGAGTTACAGATATCTGGTATGACATTCGCCTCGCAGATGGTTTTTTACTACTACACACTACACTACTACTACTACTACTACTACTACTACTATCTATCCTACTACTACTACTCCTTACTACTGCCCTACTAGTACTACTATACTGACTGCTACTACTACTGACTACTCCTGACTACTACTACTTATCCTCCTACTACTACTACTACTACTACTACACTACTACTACTACTACTTACTACACTAGCCTACTACTCCTACTACTACCACCACTACTACTACTGCTACTACCACCTCCGCTGTTGCCACACAAATCGCACAATGTTAGCAACATTATGTAACCTTCTTACGATGTATTCTATTGGACCCCCCCATGCACATATCAGGAAACAACATCAAAGCCTACTCTAAAGCGTAAGATTGGCGAACAGGTTACCTATGGACAATCTCGTGGGCCCCACCCCCCCCCGCCCCCGAGATTTTACATTTTGAGTAATTTCTCAAAATGTTGAAAAGTTCAGAGCGGCCATTTCAAGGCATTGATAGATTATACGGTGTATTAAATAAAAAAAATGCAAAGATTTCATGTTTTAACCTTCACAGAAACTGTACGTTGGCTTTAACTGGATAGGAAACTTACTCCATCGCAAAATGTATAAACTCATGTTGTTTACATTATACTGATGACACTGATCACAGTGAAATATTGTTGGCAGCCTGGAGGATAATATAATAACACAATAGATAGTCCTTATTTTAAATTCGAAATGAAATCAGAAACAGAAATCCTACGAAAATTCATTTGCAAATTAATCGGGCCGCAGCCACTGAGCCCGCGCAGATCGACGTTGATTCTATCCCTTTAAATCGTTAAACGCAGGGTAGAAGCATGGTGTAGGTGCATGTAGCAGCAACTCCATATGTAACGTCTTTGGGTCTCGCGCGGCCGGGATTTGAACGGGGTTTAAGTCCGACCTCTCCGTTCGTGAGGTAGTTGCAGGCACAGACTCTATTTTGGCACTATAATTCACAGCGCCTTGCGCGGCAAGACTAATCTGTTGACTAGGGCAACGTGCCACAATAACACAGGGTCTATGGGAAGAAGTAGTCTGCAGCACAGATTTACGTTAAGTCAAAAACCTGAGTTCCGTGACCATTTCTGGCTAGTAAGGTTTGACGATTGATTTGACTTCTTGGACACTTTAAACAAAATTAGCCCCCATGTCCCTCGCAAAAATCCTGCCATTTTTTTCTAGCGCTAAAATCCAAAATGGCCGGCGCCATTTTGAAATATAGATTTTGACCCAGCTGGGGAACCAGAGCACCTATAATTATGTTCAATGACACTTTTCGGTAGTCGGCCCAAGGATTCCAAATCTAACATTACTTTGACGTCATTACATCATTTTCACCCAGAAATCCAAGATGGCCGCACAAATCCAAGATGCGCCAACGGCATTTTGCAAAATTAGGTTTTGACCCTGACGGGAACCAGGGAACCTAAAATCATGTTCAAATGACTTTTTTGGGTAAGTCGGTGCCAAGGATCCGAACCTGACATTATAGTTTGACGTCATGGCATCACTTTTACACAGAAATCCAAGATGGCCGCGACGCCATTTTGAAAAACATAGGTTTTGTCCTAACGAGGAACCAGGGCACACTATTATGTTCAAAGACACTTCTTGGGTAAGTCCGGCCAAGGATTCCGAATCTGACATTAGTTTGACGCTATGACATCATTTTCACCCAGAAATCCAAGATGGCCGCCGACGCCATTTTGAAAAACTAGGTTTTGACCCAGATGGGGAACCAGAGCACCTATATTCAAGTTCTATGACACTTTTTCGGGTAATTCGGTCCCAAGGATTCTAAATCTGACTTTAGTTTGACGTATGACACCATTTTCCACAGAAATCCAAGATGGCTGCCGATGCCATTTTGCCAAATTAGGTTTTGACACCATAAAGGGGAACTACAACACCTATAATCATGT
>JZLH01S0088998.1:5004-19207 GCA_001188425.1 Eucidaris tribuloides | reverse complement strand
TAAGTTTGATTTTTCGCCTTCTGAGTAATTTTTCTGATTCTCGAAAAATTTTGATTATTTTACTAGTGGCTAACAATAAGAATTGAAGTATTGCTATTTATAATTAGGCTGTATTTATCTATAAAATAAGGCTAGTCATATTTGGTCTTGTTTCCTTAGTTTGACCACAGGGTCTTCAAAGTCCCAAAATTTACCTCGGGGTTAGTTGGCACTTTGAGTCCGGGGTTAGTTGGCACACATTTTGGCAGGTGTGCCAACTAACCCCCAATACAGAATCATGTGTTATGTGTGCCAACTAACCCGCAATACAGAATTATGAGTTACATGTATAATGTGTGCATTCACGCAAATTGCATTCGCAAAGCCATTACTTTCAGATTTTTTTTCCAAATAAATGATACATAATGTTGAAAATGTACTTATGGATCCAAAACCAAGACCAGACCATACAAGACCAGGGCCAAGTACAAAATCAAGACCAGACATATTGGGAAGATAAGAATTATGCAAACTTATACCCTATGCAAATTTATTCAAATTTCAAAATCACATAAAAGTGCTAATTCTCTACAAATTCTGAATGTTTGTGAAAATCTATCAGACTGCAAGAATATGTATTTATTTTGTAAAATACTGTCAGTGTGTGTGCATACTACATGTATGTCTGCCCACTGCAATGATGTATGCATGTATACTATATGAGTGTATGTGTGTGTGTGTGTGTGTGTGTGTGTGTGTGTGTGTGTGTGTGTGTGTGTGTGACTGTATGTTTGTAGTAAGTGTTTAGTGTGTAAGTATGTGAATAAGAAATAAATTAATGGGTATTCATCTGTTTCACTGTGATTGGATATTATGTGATAACATGTACAGTACCATACATAAAACTATCGTGCCAACTTACCCCGCCCCATGTGCCAACTAACCCCGGGTGGGGTTAGTTGGCACACTTGACATGATGTCATTTACAGGAAAATATATAAGAAACTAAAAAGGTTTGAGCTGAAATTGTACCCCTCATTTATAGCCCAGATAACACCCTTCATACTAGTATAGATATAATTTAATTAATCAAATTATTTAACTCTTGACAGACAAAATCCCAAAAATTGTACCAACTAGCCCCGCTCTCCCCTACTTTACTCTAAGTCAAGTGTTTCTTAACACTTGGTAACATTTCTGTTATATAGGAATATAGTTTTCAAACGAAAAACTTGTCCAAAATTCAGGGGTCCGTGGCTGTTTGTTTAAACGAAAATGACTGTGGACAGGTTCCGTGAGTGAGGGGGGGGGGGGGTGGCGGGAGGATGAGTTCGGTCATGTCGGTGGCGGGAGGGTTGAGATTCCTGCAAATTGATGAACTGAACTAGGGTTAGTGCACGCTTGGGAGTGAGCCGTAGTGAAGACCGTCGCCTTAAGTTTTACGATTGCTCTTGGACCGCAGTTTCCTGCAAGACATTAATTTTGTGGAATGAAACAGATTTATGTAGTGACTGTGTACAAAACAAAAGCTGTCATTTATTACATTTCGATGGAAAATGTCCTTTCAAAAGTTTGAATTTGAGTTTTAAATTTGAATTTCAACTTACCAGTAATTTGTCTGTCAGTGAAATCTTGGTGGACAAGACAACCTTCGGGCGACTTTTGCATGGTTGACGGGCGTACGTGCCGTCCATGCTAATTCAAGCATTGGTATCAACGGGGTGCGGGTGCGATTTCTGCCGTGCGCTGTGGATGACCGGCGAGGGTGTCCCGCATTGTGAAAGGAGACAGTCCGGCTACGGTTGCCAAGCTATGGGGTCTTTTACTCTGTATTAGATCTACCCCTAGTTCTACGGGTGGATTAGAGTCTAGCCGATTAACAATTTCCATTCCCATGGCAGTGCACTTCTTGTTCTTGATTGCTGACCTAGAGTTAAGTACCATTAAAATGTGACATTTTAAGGGCAAATTAGGGCAATATTTGTGGCATGTTTGATCAGTATGATAGTGTGTTAGTGACAACGCAAAAAATATTATTATTCCAGTGTGGTCGAATCATGGTGGGTGATCGAATGTCGGGCACTTTACTCTAACTGTTGTCCAATCACAGTGCTCAATAAAATTAATGAATATTTGTGAATAAACCAATGTATTTTATTTCGTATCTTATAATTGTTTTGTAGGACATGAATAGTGAAAGCGTGAATCGGAAGAGTTTGAAACTGACAGACTCATTAAAGGAGATGGCATCTCATGCAACAAGGTGGAAAGAAATGGGTGCCCTCAACACCATTTCATGCAATACCTGGTACGTTTCACACCTACTACGTATGTGGTCCTGACCAGAGCTGTACGGACCACATACATGTATGGCCAACACTGGGAAAAAAACCCCAAAGTTTGCACTGTGTGGATTGAATGATCCAGTCCACAAAAAAGAGGACTGGACAGTTGTTCAAGATGCGCGATGCTGGGCAGAAATTTTGGAAAATTAAAAAATGAAAATAAGTGAAGTTGTGAGTCCTTCATGTTTAAATTATATGTTTAGGTCATTTGTAGACTATCCATTTAGAGCAATATAATTTTGTTTAAAAAAGTGAATATCAGAGCACATTCTTATGCCACTACTGCATAAAAATGGCCACATAATACTTAGTGCACAAAAGTAGGCTTTTACCTATGTCTGGTAAGTTTGTGTTATAGTTAGTGGGCAAAATATTTTTCAACTTTGTCCAAGCTATTGGACTGTGTTCGGCAAGAATCATTTGTGATTCTGTGTTTCAGACAACTTTTTGGCTTACAACAAAGCAAAAATAATACAGTCAAACCTGTCTTAGCAGCCACTAGACCAAAGGCTTCAGTCTCTTACTACTCCGGTTGAGTTACGCTGAGACCCTGTCTGGCTCCAAAAGGTACTTGGTACTTGGTAGGGATCCTCCAAAAGACGCCATACAGGTGTTTAAACTGGAGGTGTGTCGTCGTATGCGGTCACCAGCCTAAGATACTGATTTGGAAACTGTTTTGAGTGCAGATTTAAAGGTATTTAACGATGGTTGGGCTACAATTGAAGGAGGGAGATTGTTCCAGTCTTTAACCGTTCTCGGGAAAAATGAGTTTTCATGAGTGTCTGTCCTAACTTGGTTGATGTAAAATTGCTGATCGTGGCCCCGTCTGGCTCGCTTCCTTTTTATGTAAATGAAATTTTTATAGTTGATGTCCATCAAACCGTGGATCATTTTGTACAAACAGGTAATACGGGATCTCTGTCTTTCCTCTTGGAGGGGTATCCAATCCATTGAGTCCTTTAAGGCAGTAACACTAGAATTCCTTGTATAGGTGTTATTGATGAATCTAGCTGCTGCATTCTGGACTCTCTCGAGGTTGTTGATGTTGGTAATTGTGTATGGATCCCAAGCTGCCGATGCATAGTTGAGATGGGGTATTAACCAGCCTGGAATATAGCTTCTCCTTTGTTTTTGTAGAGGAATGATAGAAATTCCGTTTCAAGAAGTTGATGACTTTTGTAGCTTTACTTCTGGAATTTTCAACCTGTTATTAGTTTTGATAAAGTTTTCCCCAAAACACAGACAGTTGTACCTCTGTCTAATCAGCCACCTGTCTATAGCAGCCAACCTGTTTATAGTGGCCACTAAAAGGGATTCCCCTGGAGAAAAATTGTGTGTTTAAACACAGTCTGTCTATAACAGCCACCTGTCTATGAAGGCCACAGTCTCCTTGAGTGGCCATTTTTCACAGGTTTGACAGTTCCAATATGTCCTGAAAACATGCACAAACATGAAATCCATCATTAGAAAAAAAATTTAAAAAAGATTTAAAAAAAAAGAAGAAATGTATATATACCTAGATATTGGAAAAACCATCCAGTGGTAGAGTGCTCGACTGAGAACAGGATCTTATAAATAAATAAATATCAGTAAGACATGAATAGTGAAGCGTAAATCAGAAGAGTTTGAAACTGTAGTACCTGTAGTCTAACTGATGTGTATTTATAATGATTCTTTTACAGTATAACGAAATTTCTAAAAATAGTGTGAAAGTTAACCTATTGATTACTATTATCAACTGATTTTTTTTTGTTGATAGAGACTAAATTTACTACTTAAGAAATAAGTGATATTTTAGTTCTAGCATAAAGCATACACTTTCATATGAGTAACAGCTTTTATGTTTATCATGTAATTTCTTCTTTCATGCAGTGACCAAGATGCTGATGTATTTGAGCAGCAGTTTGCACGATTTAGGGCTTTTGTTGAAGACTCTGTGGATGAATTCAAGGTATTAACAAAAATAATCCCTTCGTGGTTATTACAGAGAGATTTAATGATATTGAGTACAAGCAGAATGAACATTGTTTTAGATATCATCTATTTGTAGATCAAAAAATCAGAATTCAGCAGAATGCTCTTTTTACAACAAAATCTATAAACAAGCTATTTTGCTGACAAAGTACTGACACAGAAATGAGTATATGGGACAGTGTTCATTGTAAATATCACAATACCAAGCCAGCAATATGAAATCTGTTTAATTGCAGAATAGGATTCCACTGATATCAGCTGTATGATTGCATGTTTGTCAATCCTACAAATATCTGGCAACATTTCAAGCACTGTATTTCCACAGTTAGAAACAGTGATTTTCCATCTAAAAAATGCCTTTTCCATTTCAAAAAATTCTGAAATTTTGACTCAACTTGGCTGAAATGGAAATTCTCTTTTACCATTCACTTTGCATACATGAAAAAGTGACAACTCCATTTACATAGGATTTTAGTACATGTTTTATGTACATTGGTTCGCTACAAATTCTGTGGTTTTTTGTTTTTGGTCAATTTTTTTCTAATTTCTGATATAAATATGGTTTTCTTTTTCAAAATGTGACAGTTTGGATTAGGGTTAGGGTGAGGTTTTCTCTGATTACCAGTTTGAAAACTCTCTGTTTTACATGTAAGTGGTTGTTTCCGTTAATTCTGTCTGTCTTCTGCAATTAGGGAAAATCACAGACTGGAATTTATATCTAGGGTGGAAATATTTGTCTGGAAGTCATAGTAAGGGGGAAAAGAGCAGCCAAGCACTAAAGGAAAACACTACTGGCCATTTTCAAACAAAAGTGGACATGACGGTGAAAATTAAAACTTGCAAGAAATCAATAGGCTTCAATATTTTTTGAAACTAGATATCTTAGATGGTAGTTTTCCATGAAAATTGCATAAAATAATTTTTTATATATTGTAACACAGTGAATTTAGTACAAGGTTAATTAATGTTAATAATGGATATTTTTGCGGTATGTCGTGTCACTCACCTCATGTAAGGGGGGACCATTTGCCACAGAGAGGGAATAATTGATTGTGACTATACATGTTAGATAGGTAGTCTATTTTCTCACATGTTCTAGGAATCATGGTACTCTTGGAGAACTACTTTAGTACGAATCCAACCATAACCGATAATGGTCAGACACCCATGTCCAAAATTTGTTGTGTCACTCACGCACCGTTTTTTAATCATAATTACTTGACCAATTGTAGAATTCAAGTCAAACTGGTAATGACACATGCCAATCCTACATTAAACCTAATATGGTAGTCATCATCCATTCATAACATCCAAGTGGGAAGATATGAGCCCTTAAGACTCTCAAATTTTCGTGTCACTCACGTTTGAAAATGACCTACTACAAGCATTATGTTGTAAGGTTTATGTGGATTCAATTTTTATCACATTCGTATGAATTCAGTGGTAGCACAAGTTGTGCTACCACTGAATTCATACGAATGTGATAAATATTGAATCCACATAAAGCTAACAACATAATGCTTGTATTAGTGTTTTCCACCAGTGCGCGGCTAACAAGAAAGTAATGTTTAACCATAAAGCTTTGCAGCAGAATCCTTATGATAAACCTTTATACTGGAAAAATAAACCAAATTAGAAAAAAATGACTCTCCCGTCATCATTTTCAAGTAAATCTGCAGAAAATGTGCCTGCTTCTACAACACCAAATTAATCTTTGTCCAAGAGACACACCAAGATACACGGAAAGTAGTATGGGCACTTTTGTTCAGATATTATACTTCTGTAAATAATGATCTGTGAACAAGTTTGTCAGAATTGTAATATTTTTGTTCCAATTTTTGTTTCCAGGGTGACTTGATGGGCTTGATGTATCCACTATTTGTTCACCTCTTCCTGCAGATGATATGCGATGGAAACAAAGCACCAGGTAAAAAAAGAAGAAAAAAAGATTTACCTACAGACACGATATAATATTGTTGAAGCCCCATTTAAAAAGTTGTCAAACTTTGCAATCTGACAAATCTGACAGTGTTTGAATGGACAAATAAACACCCTAAAACACAAAACTTTAGACAGTTATGCTGTCACCAGTAAAATATGTACAGGTAAAAAATCCGCACATGAATTATTCTCAGCTGAGAAAAATTCTGCCACACAGCACTCTATGGGGGAGAACTGGAATGGTTGCTCAATGATTTTCACATTTTAAAAGCACTTAATGATCGTTTTAAACTGCAATTTTTTCAGGGCTTCATTTTTGAAACCTTATCAGACACACTGGTATCATGAGGAATCATGAAGCTCAGATTTTTTTTAAAACTGGAAACATTGTTATACGATGCCATTAAAGACATTGCTAACATTACAGAGCTTCAATTTTAAAAAATGGTCAAAGTTTGATATCTGAGCTACATAATAGTTTAAAAAGTTATGCTGCCACTGGAAGGATGCATGAATGAACAATTTCCACTGCAGTGGAGTATAAAATAGCCTAGATCTACACACAGTAAGTGAATGGGAGGAAAAGGGCATGGTGAATCTGGTCAGCCTGAGTACTAGTAGATTTTCATTTTTTAAAGCACTCGATAATCATTTAAAAGTACAATTTTTTTTCAGGGCTTCATTTCTGGACATTATCAAAGACACTTTATGGAGGATATATGTAGTTCACAATTTTCAAACTGTGGTCATTGTTCGCCTGTGGATTTAATGGCAGTGACATGATCGGGAGAAATAAAAAAATGCTTCTCAAATCAAAGTAGTTAAAAGCTATACCAAAGATACACCAGCTGGAGTGTATCTCCTGGCTGGAAGGATTTATCTGGAGTTTGTTTACTGAAGGAGAATCGAGCACGAACATACCAGAACGTTATTTCTCTCATCCCCCGAGAGAAATTAATCCCATAGAAAGCTATACACAAATTTGTCTGTCACAAGGCACACTGATGGAAGTTATTTTAACATGATTTTCACAATAGAATTCTTGCACAGTTTACTTGATTCTAGAATAGTTTTACCCCAAGTTGAGCACTACCCCCTATCATGTCATTTGCCTTAAAAACAACAACAACAACAACATTGATAAACATTGTGAAGGTTCAAATAAAAAGGACTGGCAAAGTATGATGTGTGAGTTACATGTACATGAAAATGCTTGAATGGTAAAATGAACACCCTGCAATATAGCAAGATATGTATGGATAGCTATCACACATGAATTAAGCATCACATGGACTCATCAGTGTTAAACAGCATTCCAAAAGGGAAATTTGGTGTTGTAAAATTGGTCACACATTGATTTTCACTGTTGTTTTTAATGCAGTAAGTGATCATTTTTAAGTTATTTGCAGGGCTTTATTTGAAGACCTTGTTTGAGAGATGCTAATAACATGGAGGATTATGTAGCTCAGATTTTTAAAACGAAATGTTATCTAATTAAAGCCCAAGTACAGTTTTTGTAAATGGTAAAAAAATAAAATTCTCTGGAATTATGTTTTTTTAGATACACCTGTATGATCAATTAATACCCTAAAAATTGCTCATTCTGTAATGTTCTCAATTTTCAGAAATTACTTAAAATGTAAAATCTCAGGTGGGGGGGGGGGACCCCAAATTTTCCCATGGGTAATGTACAAGTATATGGCTAGATGCTCTCCTTTAATTTGAACATCATAATTTGTCACTGTAAACAATTTTCAGTTGGTATGATGTTGTTTTCTGATGTTTGGGGTGACAATAGAATACTTTGTAATAGATTGACCAAACTTTGTCTGATCAACCAAAACTATACTTGGGCTTTAACCAAAAGTATACTGTGGCTTTAACTATTATTGTACAGTCCATACAGTGCACTCTCGTTATAAAGAACACTGATATAACAAAATTTCATTATAAAGAAGTAAAATCTCTGGTCCCATATCTTGGATTTCGTTTGTATTGTATTGTTTTTGCCAACCCTGATATAAAGAAATTTCGTTATAAAGAACAAATATCGAGAGTGCACTGTAGTACAACGCAGTAACTTTGTACACACACCAGTTGTGAATTTAAAAGGAAAACTTTATGTGAATTAAATGTGAGCACTTCATATTTGTCTTGGGATATAGAGAGCAAGAGTGATGATGTCAAACTAGTTCAAAAATATGTGTGGACAGTATCCAAACTTCAACTCGTTACAACTGCAGCTCTCCTATTGGTAGAAACAACTAGCTGCGACGCGCAGCACCTTGTTCTGCCATTGATCACACAGTGATGTCACACTTCAGTACTCTATAAGGAGCTGTGAAAGTTTTATTCAACGTAAAAGCATTTGAAGTACCAATGAAATTCTCTAATTTGTTATGACTTTTTCCCCTCCAGCTCACACATTGTATAGCAAACACAAGAACTGTCTTCAGTTGTCGGAAAGTGGTCAAGCGATGGAGCTTGTTGGTAACCTCAGCGGTGTGTACAACAGCATGGATCTCCTGACCGATCCCCAACTTACTGCTTTCAGGTATAGTGCTTTGAATTTCTGCTGAATTAAATCGGCTTACCGTACAAAGGTCACTACAATAAATGCTATTTGATATCACTAGTAATGGTGACCTTAGTCCAAGGTTATTTTTTTTAATAAACGATAAATTTCTGATTTCTGAGATTTTCGACTATATTTCACATTATAGCATCCAAAGGGTTAATACGGTGTTAAAGTTATATGAGTTATACCTCATTAGAAAGAGCAGAATCTTTCTTGAGGGCGCCTTCTGGATATGCACCCTCAACGTTAGTGAAGCACAAAAGGCATTAATCTTTACGTGGCGCACAAGAGTCAGCAAGAAGTTGCGACTTTTGATGCGACATGCGACATGTCTGTGCAAGCATATGAAAGCAGTCTGCAGTCGGCAAATTCCGCATGAATATTTGATGAAATATTCCTTTTTGAAGCAATTTATTGTGGAAGATAAAACGCAATAAAACAAATATAACATGAATTGCAAATGGATGTTGATATTTTGTCGATATATGAAAGGAAATATCGGAGAAAGACAATATCACAACAAGTTGATATAGCTGTATTTTTTTCTATGGCAATACTGACAAATTTAAATGTCATTTAATGAGATATACCAAAATACAGACATACCTTAGACATGCTTTTTGTCTCTTTCTTCACCAGGGATAGCAAGTATGTTGTGGAGATGGGTGACGATGCCTTGCAGTATTTGCTGCGCTTCTTGCAGAGTCGAGACAACACAGTGCTGCTGGGGGTCATCAACCTACATATAGATATCAAAGGTGAGATAGTTTTATGCTTTAATACACAGTATCTTGGGGTACCAAATAGAAATTTACCATGTTGTGGAATAATTTTTTTTTCCAGTGCTGTACCCTGACTTACTAAAGCATATTAAAATGATTTTTGTGTGTGTGTGCTTCTTTATGTACAAAAAGAACTATCAAAAAAAAAGTTTTGTTATAGACACAAGTTAACAAGTTAACAATGACCACAGTTTTAAAAAAATCGGAGCTGCATAATTCTTTGTGCTCTAAGTGTCTTTGATAAGGTCTAAAAATGAAGCTCTTAAAAAATTGTACTTCTATAAAGTGATCATTTAGTGCTTGAAAAGAGCAATAGATTAGGAGGGGATGTTTATCCATGCATACTTTGCCAGGGGCGGTATAACTTGCCAAACGTCTGGATGCTAGGTTGTTTATTTGTCCATTTAAGCACTATTATGTAGCTCAGATATCAATGTATTACAGGTCTTTTTAATTGAATTTACACAATGTTAGCTTGAGTCTTTAACCCATTGGCTACTGGAACCGGATGGGCAAGTATTAACACTATGGGCAATAAAGAATCTCGGAGGCAACAGGTAAAGTGGTCTTATGCAACTCTAAATGCCTTTAAAATAACAAGTTCAACATCATTTTCACCTGACTTTTTGTCAGCGTATCTCCTTATGTTTAACTCTTTGTGCGCGGGACTGTGAAACCCCTGCGTGCGGAATTATTTTCAAAGAGCGCTCAGTAATGAGAAAGGACATTGAATGACTGACTTCAGCTAGCTATAACTTTTCACAACAATGTTTAGGGAAAACTGGCGAACAGCGAAGTTGAAGTATATTTTGCAAACCTTCTGATTGCATAAAGGCTATTTCGAAATATTCATCTGGATTTAGTAAAGTAATGCCTAATTGCAACCAATATACATGAAGTTCTAAGCTTCCTGCTTGATAATATACGACTCTATTCAAATAATACAAGACAGTAAACCACAAGCTACATGTACATACAGAAACCTGATTTGTCACAAGTTCATGAAATGAGATAAGTCACCAAAGGTCAATGAATAGAGATAATGAAGAGAGTATCAGTGAAAAGCGCGTCTTATTGTAATTGACTTTGCGATTTCTTTTCAAAGTTTACTTGCGTCTAATCCAGCGTTCTATTGTATCACGGGGCCTTGATTGTATTTATCGATTTTTCTGGTTCTTTTAGAATCTTACATAATACCCCGTACTTGAGGAATGTAAACAATACAAAGCGAATACCGCTACCATCGGGAAAATCAGTATAAATTGGGTGAATACAATCATTTCTACTTTTGAGCATCAAATGCGAATTCCGCACGCTGCGGGGAGAGATGAGTGTGAACTACGCGTGTAAAGAGTTAATATCAAAGTAATCAGGAAACTTTATAATTTATTGTTGAGCATGAATCACTTCTCTGTGTTTCATGTTTTAGTGCGGTACACCTCTCTACCCTCTTCTCTCGAGGAAGCTGACGATATCCAAACGACATCATTTTCATCACTGACATCGTCATCGGCGGCAAGGCAGAAAGTGGATTCCTCCAAGAAAGAGAAGGGGAAAGATGAGGAGGAGGGGAAGACCCCGTTACTCTCCGAACTCAGAGACAGCATCGATAGAGTCCAGAGGGGGCCACCATCTCTGCCGTCGATCATCCTGTACACAGTTCTCAACGGCTATCAAGGGTAATTGCTGTCGTTTTTTGTGAAAAAAACCTTTTCTTCAGAAAATTGCTGAAATGTGAAGAAAATTTTTAATAAATTAATTAATTGATAATGATAATAACAACAACAACAACTCTATTTACTGTGTTTGTGGGAAATCTTTTTTCTTCTCCCATTGTTCAATATTCTCCCTCACACAGATTTTTTTGGCCTTATGCAGTGGATTCCATTTGGCAAACATCCCCGCAGACCAGGAAAAGATAACCCATGGCCCTTAGGCTATTGATGAAGGGCATGTCTGTGAAATCTGGGGTCAGTGATTGCCTAGAATTTGAAAAATGCAAAAGAAAAACAATAGCCGTTTAGTGTAACGGTTCTAATGGTAGAATTTTTTCTCGACCGCGAAAAAAAATTCAAATCTGAATCTAACGGTGACTATAATTCCACTAAAGCTGAGTTTCTAGCTCCTATATTTTGCTAAAGGTTCCCAGATGGCATTTTCTTCTAAATACCATTGTATTTACACAATGTTAATTTTTAGGCGTGCAAAAGAGATCCCCTGCCTTTAACACTCAAATTTCTATTGTGACGAAATAAAGCCTAATGTTGCAATTTGCCATAACATAGGAGATAAGCATATAATGATGATGATGATGATGATGATGATAATAATAATAAAAATTATAGTACTGAAAAGTAGAAGAGAAAGAAGAAGACTATTTACTATGTTAGGGGGTAAGTCTATTGTCTTCTCCCATTATTCAATATTCTCCGTAATTTAGAGTTTGTTTGCTGTAACACTGAAATTCCTAATGTGATGGGATTCACCCTTATGTACGGGATCGGCATATAATAATGGTAAGAATGATAATGATGATGATGATAATGCTAAGAAGAAGAATAATAATATAGTAACAAAACTAACAATGTTAATAATGATGATGCATAGTGGAGCTAATAATGACAATGAGTATTTTATGTATGCACATATATTTGCATTTACTATTTATATTTATGTATCACATATTCATATTTGCATTGACTGTTTATATTTATGTATGCATATATTCATATTTGATTTGACTGTTTATACTTATGTATGTTCAGCTTGAGTTGCATGTCTATGAGTGAAGACTCTCAGCTGCTGGGGCTTTGAGGATTCCTCTCTGCGAGTTCTGGAGTCTGTCGCCCAAGAAGCTAAAGACTACGCCCCACGACGTGGACGTATCTCGGGTAGCATCTGGCTGGTAGCAGCTTGCAGGAGCATGTTGTAGAGGATGGGTATGTGTTGTGTTTGTGGTTGTAAATTGTAAATCCTTCATCCAACACCTTTTCCTCAGGTCTTTACTTTGGTGAATGCATGATGTTGATGTTTTTTATTCAAATGAATCGTCTTATTTCAGTTCTTTCCGTACATTATAACAAATGAGAACATCGCAAGACAAATATTAATTTATTGAAATAGTATATATTCATACATTACAAATTAGTTTTAAGTGATCTATCCACTTAACATCCTGTATAATATTTACGTGGGATAGATGGAAAATACGCAGAGGCCATTATAAGAGAAGCATGATTTTTAGATATAGACGTCAAAGAATTATAATCATCTTATAAAGTAGAGTAAGAGTATTGAAAGTAAAGAATAAGAAGAAAAAAAGAAAAAGAGAAGGAAGTGGAAACAAGGGCTAATAATATGTATGCGGGTTTGTGTGTGAGACTGGTCATGTGGCATGTGTATGTTGCAGACATTAGAAAATTTGGCTATCACATTTTGTTTTCTTTTTTCCAGTGTTGGTCGGAGTGCAAGATCTTCGAGGTCATTCTGATGCTGTGTGTACGGCTGTGGGTTTATCCGATGCCGACTCTTACTCTCAGGATCAGGGGATGCGCACGGGTATGACACTATGCATATGAATTTTTTAACCAGGGAAAAAATACACGGGGGCTCGGGCTATTTGTCCCCGAAATGGCCAAAAGAGCCCGCAAAATGTGTCAAAGAGCCCATAAATTGCCATAGGGTTTCATACAAAGAATTTTCGAAAGCAGCTGAAACAGGAAAAGTAGTCGCCCGAAAGAAAAATTATTTTTTTTCCCTGATTTTTACTTACTGCTACTACCACTGCCCAGCGACTACTACTACTACTACTACTGGTCTACTACTACTACAACTAACTACCTACACTACTACTACTAACTACTGTACTAACTATTACTACTACTACTGGTCAGGGTTGGCACGTTTAAAACACATTGTTTTAAAACATGTTTTAAAAGCACCTGTTTTTTTTACAAAAAAAAAACAAAAATGCTCCATAGACACCGGTATTATAATTTTGTAGTGTGTTTTTTTTTTAACAAAAGAAGCAATGAAAAAAAATTCCTTTCTAGATGCAACACCAAATTCAAGTTCTGAATCTATTTTAATTAATAACTGTATTCCAACTGTCATGTAAAGTCTCTGATTATTATTAAAGGCCTGATCTCACTGGAGCAGATGTCTCGGCAACTCCCACAACCGAACATCAGGGGCAACTCAAGGAGACCCAAAAATGGCTTTGGGCTCTCCTGAGGAGAAGTCGCGGAGACGTCTCAGAGACATCTCCAAGACCTGCTGGAGACATTCTCCACAGTTGCGGAGACTAATTACATAATTCATTGAATCTTATTCAACAATTAATGTTATGGCGACGTCACATTGACATATTATAGGGATGGTTGCTAGTTGGTGCCTTGACTTAATTGATTCATAATTGAGAGCTAGTCAGGTCTCCGGAGAGTTGCACAAAACTGAAATATGTTGATTTTGTTGGAGAGCTTCTTTCAGTTTCCAGCAGGTCCTCGAGACGTCTCCCTTACATCAATGCAACCTGCTGAAGACTAGAAGTCTTAACCCTAATCAGGCTGGGGCTTTTTTGCCTATGCTATATGGGGGGGGGGGGG
>JZLH01S0088991.1:28215-43574 GCA_001188425.1 Eucidaris tribuloides | reverse complement strand
CGTTTGTGGAAATTAAATCTGACAGATATTCGCTTAGTTATTTATTGTGATATGAATGAAGAAAAAAATTATGCATTAATATAAGACAGCTAATTTGTTAAGAAGATTGAAAAGATTAAAACAAAACACTCCATATAAAGTAACTTCAAATGATATATACGGGTATAACGGAATGTGAACTTTCAACCTCAGACAATTATAACGAAAGAAAAAATGGTTTATGTGGCCAAAGTTACAGTATTGTGTTTAATGAAATGGAATCTTATTCTTGTAAAATTCATAAACTATCATGAAAGCCAGATTATGAAAAACAACAGCTGAAGTCTTAAACAAACACAAATAATCTAAATGCAAGTCAGGTGCTATACGACATATCAGAGATATGAAAAAGTGGTTATTTTTATAGTTTGACCTTGAAATATGTAGACGTAATTTTATCGGAATCAAGTAAGAATAAAAACATTGAACTTAGTGTATCCAAGGTGTAGGATAAAAGTTAATATTAAAAGTTCTACTTACTACATGCAATATTTAGAATGATTCTTATATACAATCGGTCTATGCAAATTTATTATATGTATAAATGTGGAAGTAATTTGTTTGGTGAAATGATTGATACCTTTATAAATCCTAATTCATTGTATAATCAATATTTTATATCAAAAAAGTCCTATCGCTTTTATGAAATATAACTACTTAATACGAGTTTCATGCCTTGTTGAGATATCTAAAATATATACTGACGTCACTGTGTCTATCACTTTACTCGCTGCTCTTTATTTAGAATGGAATATTATTCTGTAATCATTTTATTAACGTCAATGTACCTACCTATCTCTATCTATCTATCTATCTATCTATCCATCTATCTATCTATACATACATAACCTATAAATATAAGCATTTTAACACTGTGTTTTTGTGAAATGTGATTTTGATTATAGGGACTTGTGATTGATTAAAGTCCAGGTTGTATGCATATCTTATAGATGCAACTTCAACCTTGACTGTTTCTTGTTGCAATCTATATCACGTATATGTGATACCAGAATTAAAATTATATCGGATGACGGAAAATTCGTTCCGCAACATTTTACAGTTGGGATGGAAATCAAGTATGAAGGCAACTGTTTATACTCTAAAAGTGGTTTTAAAGTAAAGTTTACTCTGATAAGTAAACCCCACTGTGACTGTCCATTTCGTCAGTGTACAGAGTACATTGAAATTGTGTTTTTCTTTCCTTCTGTAAAGTATATCATCAGTATAGTCACCGCTTTCGCGGCAGAAAATTTCCGTATAATGCGAAGTCTATGGGTTGTAACAATAAATCGTTTTCGCTTCGCGCTTGTAATTAATTAAATCAATTGAAATCAAGATCAGTGATGAAATAATAATGATAAGGGCAAATTAAATTTCGGGATCGAATTACAGCCCGCTTCCGAGTCCATGTATAAGACACTCCAAGGAATCAGAAACGTGATTAGAATTTAGAGAAAGGGGTTTCCCAATTCGTTGTCGTATATCCCACTTTTTCATTTTTCTAATTCGATGCGATTCTCTTTTCGTCCTCGTCATACATCGTCGTGGCCAGCTATTCAATCATCACCCCAAATATCATTAATTGACGTAATGCAAGCAAGGACTTTCACACGTCCCCCGTTTTTCGATCCGATTTTAGTGTTAGTGAATTCGTGAGCAATCCAATAATTGGTGAAGCACTTAGAATAACACGAGGCTGACGGAAGAATGAGAGGAGAATGAGGAGGAGGATGAGGAGGGGAGGAAGAAGAGGAGGATGAAGAAAAGAAAGAGGGAATGATGAAGAGGAGGATAGGGTGGAGAAAGAGGAGAGGGGAGAGGAGGAGGAGGAGGTGGAGGACAGGACGAGGGAGAGGAGGAAATGAGCAAAAAGAAGAGGAGGAAGGGAGGAGGAGGAGGGAGGAGGAGGGGAGGAGGAGAGTGGGGGAGGGGGAGGGAAGAGGGGAGGAGGAGGAGGAGGAAGATGAGAATGAGGATGATCGTGATGACGAGGACGGATGGAGATGATGATGATGATAATGATGATGATGATGATGATGATGATGATGATGATGATGATGATAATGATGATGATGAGGGTGATGATGATGATGAGGAAGATGAGGAGGAGGTCTACAAACCACGTTCTAAATCATTCCTTCCTCTGAGCAATCTCTTCTCCCTCTCCTTGTGATTGTGCATCCATATAGGCATATAGCCATAGGGGAGGGGAGGGAAAGGTGGAGGGGAGTGATTGGTACGTGAAAGACACTTAAAAGACACCCCTCCCCCCAAAAAAAACCCCAAACAAACAAACAAACAAACAAACAAACAAACAAACAAACAAACAAACAAAAAACGAAAACAAATAAAAACAAAACATAATGAAGGTGGTTTATTTCGGGCAACAAGTAGGTCAAAAGGATTTACTACCTATTATACCCCTCCCACGTTCTGAAGATGGCATATAGAATTAACATCTCTGTACTTAACAGTTCTGTAATTCGAACAAAACTTATGTTTGATCTCCCACCCCCCCGACATATTCTGTCCACGCCACTATACATATGTCTGAGAGTGTGTGTACGTATGATGTTTGTACGTCTTTGTGTGTGTCTGTGTGTCTATCTTGTCTGTGTGTTTGGGCCTTATTATTTTTTTCTCTCATGACTCATTTCTTTAACGGGAGAAGTGGCGACAATATAGATAGCAGTCTACAGTGATATCGTGCACAGAACCAAATAAGATATGAAAACACAGTGTGCATCATCTTCCCCCGATTGTCAAATTTTGGCGTTCCCATTTTATGCTGAAGGAAAAATGTGATTTTTTTTCAATTAAATGATACTTTTTAAAATGTTGCATTCGGATTAGTTCAAATATATTTGGATCTTCTTTTCATAATATACATACTTATAATAATGATGATGATAATAATAATAATGATAAGAAGGAGAAGGAGAAGAAGAAGAAGAAGAAGAAGAAAAGAAGAAGAAGATGAAGAAGAAGGAGAAGAAGAAGAAGAAGAAGAAGAAGAAGAAGAAGAAGAAGAAGAAGACGAAGAAGAAGATGACGACGACGATAATGATGAACAGGACGATAAAGATGATAATGATGATGAAGATGATTATGAGGATGATTTATTATGATTATGAGAATATTGATAATGATGATGATGGTGATGATGATGATGATGATGATGATGATGATGATGATGATGGTGATGATAATGATGATGATGAGAATAATGATGAGAATGATGATGACGATAATGATAATAGTTGAATAATAAGAAGAAAAAGAACATGAAAATAATGATGAGAATGATGATGACGATAATGATAATAGTTGAATAATAAGAAGAAAAAGAACATGAAGAACAAGAACAAGAAGAAGAACAAGAACAACAACAATATTAACAACAACAACAAGAACAACATTTCTTCCTTTTCCTGTTTCAAGTTATATCATTTCCTTTACTTACTTTCTCTTCCTGTATAGTCGTAAGTATCGTAGAAGTTATAAATTTATACAAAGGAAACAAATATGTCTTGGGCTGTCTGGTTGCTATAGCGTATCTATAAAAACAGGTGTTGAATAAATAATACATCAATACTGAGTTTTCTGAATAAAATTTTTATAATCACAATGATAATCATAAACCCTGCATCTCATTATTTTTTAAAATAAAGTTTCCACTAATAAAATCTGAAATCGTCTGTACGTGGTTGTGTTTACATTGACAGTATTCCAGATGTTTGTATTGATATTTTATTGAAAGAGATTATACGAGGTTTTGTGTATATGTGTGAAAAGAGGGGGCGGAACCCAAGGTTTTCACAATCTATCTATATGAGCATCTGTAAGTGTGGAGGACGATATATCTGTTTTCTCGGGTTTCGATAAATCCATGCTGATTTTTAGAAATTATGTTTCGTAATTTCAACTGGATTATTGGTTGCGTGATGCCTTGGCGCGTAATTATATCGCTGAATGTTTGCGTTTGTATGATTAATTTGGTGAACATGTTGAGTGTTGAGTATGGAGGAAGAAAATGAGATGGGATGAGAACGGACGATTGACGGAGAAATACTGGCATTATTCCCATCCCCCAGGACTGCAACACCACGACTATTGTAGGGCTACAATAAAAATGTAATAAAACCATAATGAAGAAACTATTACGATATCAAATTATGTTATGGATTTACTACTTTATATGCTTAGTGTATGCTCAGGATGATAAAAATCCCGGCAGGTACGTGCAATCTCCACTAATTGCTATATAACAGTCTTTGTTCAGTATAACTGTATTATAAATACCACTGATGGAGCTAAGGATGCGAAGGTATAAGTGTATGTCCCCGTATAACATCATAAAATTACTACCCAAACACACACAAAAGAGATTATGTCATAAAGTTGCGACTGATTTATGGCAGAACATATAAATGAATGTTTGCAAAGCGAAAATAATATTTCAATGTATATGATGCCGTCGTAAATGCCTTTGTAAATCTTTTAGCATGTCACGATTTTATTTTCACAACTTTATTGGGGAATATAAACCAAAATTCATCATACAGTAAATTCAGTTTTACCAGGGATGATAACGCAATAATCAGATAGCTAGGCTTTTATCGATTTCGTTTTATTAATTGATGATAATTTGATTTATCTTTAGTTCAATATAACCGGCCCATTTAAAAATAATTAAAGATTGTCAAGGGTCGAAGATGGAATACCGGTAATGAATTGTATTGACATTTTGTAAAATTTATGATCCTTGAAAATTCAATGAGAGTGCATGCGTGGGGGAGGCTTACATGTATAAGGGTAGAATATTACTCGGTTAGTTTGAAACATGACAAGTACAGTACGCTAATTTAACCATAAATACTTGTGCCGAGTTATTTATCAATACAAATTGACAGGATTTATGCCGTATAAATAACAAGTTATCAAAATACTTTGTCTCGTGACTATCAGTAAAACAAAGGAAGAAAACAACGACACCAACAAAACTATATGAAATGAAAAAATAAATTCAAAAAGTTGTTAAACTTTGAGCAAGACTTCTCAAAAAACTTAACTTATTACTTATAATAATTGTGGGAAATATGTATCACAGTGCATTTCATGAAAATATTTAATGACAACTTACTTTACAAGTACAATGTCTTCATCATCAAATTTGGTAATCACACACAAACACACACACACACACATACACGCATACACTTATGCACACCCAAACATACACGCATACACTTATGCACACCCAAACATACACACATACATACATGTACACATACACAAATACACACATATACACACACATTAACACACACATACATGAATACAGACAACCGACATACACTCTTACACACACGCACTAACGAAATACGCACACGTGGTGTGCATCATTAATATAGACATAAATACCACCTGTGCTGGAAACGGCAATACTTGGGGGGGGGGGCGTTATCGTGAAACTTAAAATCGCTTCATTTGTCAAGTGCTTCGTCAGAATTATATTTATTTGTTTTTACATTTCAGGTTGGTAGGATTTCTTCATATTAATGGTTTTGCTTGACAAAGCGTCTTGGCTAGCTGTCATTAGCAAATGACATTATGAACAGGTCTTTTGAAGTAGTTAATGATTTCTCAGGGGTTCCACTTGAAATTCTCACAAAACGCTTGCACTTCTGTACTGAAGTTGCGTAAAAACTCACGCCTTTCAAGACCCCGAGACACACATTATGTTCAGATTAAGAAACTTATTGCTTGCGCTTCGGATTAATTACCCGCATACCAACTAGCCGAGCAAGATACCCTCTTGGCCAAAATGACCCATCACTGTTTGATTAATGTACTTTCTCACACCAATGTGTTTAAACAATTACGCTAAACTTTTTTCGGTAACTTCAATCGCCCCCTTTTTATTATTATTTTACAAGCACACCGTGTCTTTTTGCCTGTCATTTTATGGTCAATAGGTAGCGCATACCGGTGGAGTAATCATAAGCATGATTGCCTTGCGACCCGGCCTGTTTGGATTTAGGAGGAGGCAGCGGGCATATATGACGGCTTTGCTTCCGCCCAGTGTGTACACGCGCTAAAGAGCCCGTAACAGAGAGCAAACAAGACGGGGAGCGAACACCTCACTCTCACGCCGTTTACAAGCCCTTCACACATTCGTTGGCCGCGCATGAGATTCTTGTGAACAGAATGTTGCCCCTGCCTAAAAGTGAGAAGGGTTAACTCCTTCCAGAACGCCACAGGCAGACAAATTGTTTACCTCTTGCTAATAGCTACAGAGCAGTATAGTAGTAGGTAGTAGTAGTAGTAGTAATAGTAGTAGTAATAGTAGTAGTAGTATAGGTAGTATGCAGTAGCTAGTAGTAGTAGTAGTAGTAGTAGTCAGAGTAGTAGTAGTAGTATTAGTAGTATTGTAGTAGTAGTGAATATATGTAGTAGTAGTAGCAGCAGTAGTAGTCAATAGGTAGTAGTATATTGTATAGTTATGTAGCAGTATAGTCAGTAGTAGTAGTTATAGTAGTAGTAGATAGTAGTAGTAGTAGCAAGTAGTAGTATAGTGTGGGTGGTAGTAGTAAGTAGCAAGTAGTAGTAGTAGCAGTCGTCGTCGTCGTCGTAAGTCGTCGTCGTCGTCGTCGTCGTGTCGTCACGTAGTTAGTATATAAGTAGTAGTAGCTAAGTAGTGAGTATAGAAGTAGCAGGCTAGTAGTAGTAAGAAGTAGTAGAGGTAGTGAGTAGTGTAGTCCATAGTCGTAAGTAAATAGTAGATAGTAGTAGCTCAGTATATGAAGTATGCGGTAGTCGTTATTAATTAGGGGATTATTTGTGGCACTCATGGTATATACGGTGCTCCTAGATTCATATCGAATAACTAAAGTAACGTTAGTCAGTATATGAGGTAAGTAAGCTATAGCTAAGATAAAGTAGTTAAATAACTATGTAAGTACTATACTACTCGTGACAAATCATTTAACGAATAGCTCTCCAAACTACTTAACAAATACTACAAAATCTACCTAACCTATCTTCTTACACCTAACTTAAACTACGACCTACTACCACTACACACTTCACCTATAACCGCCTTAACTCTACCTAACTACTAACTTAACGACTAATTCTTTACTCATTATTCTACTACATACTAACCGATCGACACGAGACACGAACGACTAGACGACGACGACGACTTGTATTACTACTCACATCTGACGTCATATCACTCACACTACACACTATCACTGTCAATTAATACTATACTATTCATACTTACTATATACTTACAGCAATCGATAACTACTACTAACTTAACTCAGATAAAGTATCACTGCTCTAGCATA
This sequence comes from Eucidaris tribuloides, assembly GCA_001188425.1. Lineage (NCBI taxonomy): Eukaryota > Metazoa > Echinodermata > Echinoidea > Cidaroida > Cidaridae > Eucidaris > Eucidaris tribuloides. Next base: position 36,177 of record JZLH01S0088991.1, on the reverse strand, counting down.
TATCTAATAACTAAACATACATCAACTAACTATCTAACCATATTATAAAACTACTCAACTAACTAAAGACACTTAACATACGTACATACCACTTACCTAGATACTAGAATCTAACTACTACTGACAACTATCGAAACTACTACAGTGACGAAGCGAATAGCTACCATAAATTCTCTAATGGACATACGCGTATGATATAGACAGACAACATACGACGCTGAATAAGCACTTAATAAATCTAAACGAAAGGTACAGATAAACCATTACTACACGCTTGAGATAAGTGATCAAATAGAGGTTCGATTAGAGATTATCATACACACATTTCATCACTAGGTTCGATCCGATACGTCGTTTTATATGTAATAGATCCGGAAATCACACAAGATACTTGCCTGAGAGCTATAGCCGCGCCATCGTGGAAAGGAGCCCGATGGTAAAACGGGAAACACAAAAAGACAACGAGTACAATTAGCAACGGACAGGAAGAATTCTAAAAACGAAAAACGGAGAAAGGAAAGAAAGGCGATGCTTAGTTATGTAGTTTTTTATTATCTCACATTCAGAAACTAAACAATAACGTTCAACTACAGCAAAAACACTTTCACGTTCTATCATTTGTAGCAAAGATATGAAATAGGACTCACACCAGTAGCGATTAGTCGAGAAGGAATTTGAACTCTTGCCTCGTTGTTGGAAAAATTTATACAGTATATGTATCCAGATTTCATGATAATAAGCGTTGTAGGATCTTATTCGAAATAAAACGTGCACTGACTAGTTGTTAGTACAAATTAGAATGAGCTGAAGTCAATTATAATCAATAATGCAAAAGAAACGAAAAAGTAAGTAAGTACTTGAACAAAACCAGGCAAATTCGAAGCTATGTAGTATTATTATTATGGATTAATTAATTAATTATTTATATTCTGAATTAATTATATTATCATATATATTATTATATTGATCTATTATTATTTCAACTTATTATTATTATTATATATATTTATATCATTATTGCTTGTTATTTGTTCAATATTATATTATTATCATTTATGTATTATTGATTATTATATTATTATCGTATTATTATTCATCGATTAGTATGGTTATCATATTATTTATTTAAATTATCTATTATTGATTATTATTATTATTGATCATTATTATATTTCTTTATCCATCATCAAATCATTCATTAGTGTTGCGGAATACGCCTAATTCCCGCTTTTAATGAAATGAGAAGATAGCAGATGCTCAAATCGAGGGGACTCGTATATGCTGACTCCGTCGCGGCCACTCAGATGTCGCGTATTGTCATACGGTGGCAACTATGTATATCTGTTAATCATGTTAATTCCCGATTTTTCATCAGGGTGAGAGACCGTCTGTAATCACCGTTCAATGACCTTCATAACCATCGAAGGCTAATTTTGACTGGGAAATATCTAGTTTAAGAAACCCGCTGGCAGTTCGCGGTGTGCCTCTTTTCATCGAGTTGTGTGACTCAGAACAAAGAATCATATATCTCTTATGTATCTGTCTCACAAATTACCATCTCACTTTGTCCTAGTTACCCGTTGTCTTGATTGTTGAAATGACGGGTGCCGTACAGTTAAATCACGGTGTTAGGTGCGCTTAACCAATTTTACAGATTGGTTTGTCCAGTTTAGCCATGGTTATCTCGGTGGTTATGTTTAGGGGAGCGGAATGGTAGTCAAGGATAAGATCGAAGGAGTTACCCCCGGTAATGGAACGTGAGTACTGACAAATACTGGAACTTAATCCAGTACATGGAGCGAGCAAGGTCGGCCCCATGCAATTGTGATACTCAAACGCAAGTTGTGTTTGCTTCTGTGTACAAATTTAATAGAGATTTGTGCAACCTTTTTAGTACCTTTAATTAATCTTTGTTAAGTCTTGTGTGTCTCACGTGATTTACGGTACACAGTTATATGGGTTTCATGTGTGTTAGTGATGTAGTTTTGCTGCGTTTTACGTCCCTTGAAACCCATTGCATAGACGTACGCAAAAGACATCACAATGAGCTTAGAGTTACATCCATCTTTTGGTCAGACGGACCGCGAGAGATATGCAACATAGGATTTTTGGATTAAATTTACCCGAAATTAGGAGTAAAGCAGTAATAGTAAGTGTTAACTCTTTCAGATAATTTTAAATATTTGTATATATATAGGTCTAATATTTTCGTTTGAAAACCGTCAGGTACGGGTCCAGTTAACGTATGTAAAAGTTGGACAGAAATAAAAAATAAGACGCCCTTTATAAATTTCATCTGATATCAACCACCTAATATACGCTGTAATCTAGCATAATATCACCTTTGATCACGCATCCGTGCATCATCGAAATAACAAACGAATATATACCTATACAAGTCAGACATGTCACTTACAAGATAAGATAACCTACATCCAATGAGATCAATGGGCCGTGCGCCGATCTCCGCTGGCAACGGGACCTTGGAATGGCACCTGTTCCAATAAGATATTTCCGCGAGTAATTCAACGGATGACTAGTGCGTCCCCTCTTTCTCTAAATCTACACCGGTTCCTATGAATTGAATCTCCACGAGCTCACCACTCCTCTCGACGTCAGTACACAGATAAAGGTCGTCTTTTCCAGCGTAGGTCGAACAAAATCATAATTTCAAAAAACACAGGTTAAGAGTACAGGTAGTTTTCAATTTTATCTAATTGAACATCGGACCTCCAACTTTCGAAATACTAAAATTGTTTGTTGTTCTAGCTGAGCTATCATGATGACCACCAGCCTAAATCTTGTGAAATATATGTGGTATTCCTCATGTGTTGTTATTGTCATTAAATGACTTATAACACACTCAAGTCTCTTCTGATGATTGTTTAATTAAATGTCGTGACCGGAGGGCCCTCTACCTCAGTATCACTATATTACTCTTTCATAGGATGCGATGGATTTTACTTTCTATCGTACACTTTATTCTCTATTTGTATCTGCGTATACCGGTGTCTCGATTTTTTTGTCTCTGCGGTTGTTGCTTATCTCACTTTATGCAGCTGTTTCTGTTGTTATTCTGTTAGACATAATGGTTTTGTTTCGTATGTCCGGTTTTTTCATATTAAAATTTCTGTCTGTTTTCTTTTTTTTTTCTTTTTGCATGTTTTTAGTTTTAAAATTTTTCTTGTATTTTATTGTTTCCCTTCTTTTCTGTATTGTTTACTTGCCGAACGTTTTTTACTGATCTCTATAAATTTCTAGTTATATCTGTAATTTAATTATCTTTTTTGTTTTATCCATTATCAATCACATTCGTTTTTTTTCTGTGTTATTCTGAGCTCTTTAAATTGTTCGTGTTTCCGGTTATGTTTGATTTTCGTTTAATTTCTTATTTAATTTATTATTTGTTTTTTTCTTATGTTTATTATTCTCTTATCTGTTTTCTTTGTCTTATTTTCTTTTTACTTTCTTGAACCCCTTTTTCTGCCCTTTGTTGCATTTCTCGGTCTCCTATCGTATCTCATCATTTTTAAATAGTTCTTTGTTATGCTTTTTTTGTTATTATCCTTTTTTTCTACTTTGTATATTTAATTCTATCTCTCCAACTGTACTACTTATTTTATGATTGTTTAATATTTATTTTTTTTCATTCTTCTGTGTTTTTGCGATTTTTTTGTTTCTCTTATGTCTTTATTTTTGTTTATTTTTCTTATTATTTTCCTTATTCATCGTTTATTTTCATTTTTTGTTATTAATATTTTTTTATTGGTCCCTTGTTATTTCTTTTTCTATTCTTCTTTTTTTTTTTTGTATTAGATTTGTTTTTGTCTTTCTTTATATTTGTCTCATTGCTTTTTTTTCGTTTTTCTTTTTATTTATTAAGTTTTCATTTTCTCGTTTGTGTATTTCTTAATTGTTTTTCACCTATTCTTTGTTTTAACTTAAATATTGATTTTCTTTTTACTTTCTAGTCTTTCTCCTGATGAGTTCATTATCGTTATTCATTAATTGACCTCTTAACTGTACTATGTTGACCGCATATTACTTTCAACTCCGATATTCGTGTCCAATGACAATTATTTTTTTATGTCCGCTTTATATTTTGCTTCCATCCTTCGACCGTCTTTCAGGTATATGCATCAGAAAGTGAAAAATATCATAAAACTTGAAAATAAACAAGTAAGAATAGAGACGAGAAAATGTTTATAGTAAATCTGTGATTTGTTGATATATATTAATTGTTGTTGGTCGTTGGCGTTTTCTATCTAAGTGAAGTCTATGAGTGCATCATAGGTTGTCCACAGTTATTTTTAACTTCTATCGTCTTCCTTGCCTTCATCTTCTTCTTTTGCGTGTCATTATGCTTAATATGTCGTATTTTCTCCTGATAACAATTTCTATGCAAATCCATGCCTAAAATCATTGCTTTTCTTTGTCAACTCCATCATATCATTTCTGTCTCTACACAAATCCTGCAATACTCCACTTCTTATCTTCTCCTACTCTTCTTCTATCTTCACCTTCTTCTTCTCTTCACTTCCATTTCTCCTCACTTCACATATAATCAATTAAACTAATATACATAAAGCACGAGATGATTAATTATATCCATATAACAATACCATAAACAACATAACAAGAACAAAAACACACAGACAAACCAATTATACATACATGATAGGAATTTTACCCAAGTTCCCCTCTATGTTTAAAACTGAGAGACACATCCCACTATATTGGCTTATACCAGTAACAACTGAAACAACATCATTGAGAAAGCGAGAAGTTCACAAACAATACATTCTTGATCTATATTACTCTGCAGCGCCACTGTGCCCTTTCTTCTCTAATAGAACTAAAATACTATAATTCAGGATACTATTTTGCTCGTGATACAAAAAATCTGAGTCAGTTCACAATAGGCCTAGTCTAATTGTAAGTCATCTATATTCCCTCTCCACGTAGTATCCTTTCGTTTGCTAGCAACTCACCCTAGTTATTAAATGAAGAATAATTGAATGCCAATGGAGAGAAGATTAAATGAAATGGTACCAAGCGTCCGTTATATGAACAAGCAAACTCACGAAGTAGAATCTGAAAATGCAAGTATACTTATGCTTTTTCCCATCACACAGAATATTAACTTGATGTCAAAAATCCTAACTATAATATATTGTTGTAATTACTTTAAAGAAAGATATATCGAAATAATTGCTTATAACGTAAAAGTTGCAAAATGAACGTGGTGGTATTCTTGTCTAGAATTGAAGTTTATTTTGTAAATACTTAAATTTCGGAAAGATAGGCTAGTATTTTCAACATTTTAGATCTTAAACTTGATTGTTTCGGAAAATCACAGATTGGAAAGATACATGGATATTTAAGTGGTCCACAGACTGAGGGACATTTCCCTAAATGTTAGAGATTGGGATTATATATTTAAATATTATCATCTATAACTTTTTGCTGAATCATTTGTTGTTTTTATAAAGTATTCTTAGGAGCGGTTATAATGTTTGGGTATCGCGTTCCGCCATTTGGCCTAAATTACAATAGTTATGCTAACTTATTCTATAGTAGTCGAACTTAATGTTAATCTCTAAAAAGCAGTCTATTTATTTAGCACTCAAATCGCAGTGTTTAATGTTCTATGTTCCATTCAGGATTTCCGGTGGATGACAAATATCTGATCCCGTGTGAAAACAGATAATACATCAGCAATCTAATGCAATGATTGACAGGTTGGAAACATTTTTTTTCTGAGCTAATTACCTTAAAGGAAAAAAGTTCAGCGATTGATCTAAAAGTCCTATACACTCTTGGAAAAACTACACTCTAGATATCAAGTACACTGTTTAAAGCTCTGCTATATAGATATTCATAGTACAAATTGTTGTACACTTAACAATCGCCATCAGTACTTCAGGGCAGGCAAATCTTGTTGTGTATGCTTGTAAATGGATTCTAATTCTCCACGCGACCAGAGTAATTCTAAAACTGTTTAATGCAACGCTGTTTTCCTTCACAAAAGTAATTTAATTATTTACAGACAATATATTTCAGCCCAGGATAATACTTAATAAAATGATACACTCTAGGCTGGTGTATACGTTGGTATAGTGCTTTAACCTATTTGTTTCTTGGGCCATTTTGACTTTCCCGTCAAATCTATCAACGCCTTTAATGTATTCATTTTGCTTAACATTTCCTAAGGTGCAATAATTACCCATGTAGTAATTTTTGTGGAAATGCACTTTAATTTGAGGGTCTTTATTATATCAGTTCAATCAAATGAATGACTTCAAGTGTCTTTCATTGTTTTGTAATTTTCCTTCTGATGTTATCGTATGCCGATAGTCCAAATCATTTAGCGTCAGAATATATCGCCCCAAGAAGTTAGATTGTTAAGCTTTTATTTCTGGCTGGCACTGTAGATAAGTCAGTAGTTTAATACATAGGTTAAGGAGAGAGAGAGGGTGTAACTGTGTTGGGAAGTGCACAAAAGAGAGGAGGTAAAAGAGAGAGAGTAAGTAATTAAATAGTATGACCTACGCTGGGGTTCAATATTACGTACAGGAAAGACTGTGCTAATCACACACTACCAACCAGAAACAAATGTTTTGGCATATTTCACTGAAACAAAATAAAGATTCAATGCCTACTATAGAATAGAGTACAATCGACTTAACCCGCGAAGCCTCCGCGAAATCTCCAAACCGAGGCACCATAAACGCGCAGCTCCCGAAACGCAGTGCCACGAGAACGAGGAGAAGGCTGGGTGTCCTGTTCGTAGCGCAATTGCTCCCCCCACCGCCGGGCGGCTGCCGCCCGGAAGGCGCGTCAGATGCTGCGCCCGCTTGGCGTGATGCCTGGCCACGCAAGCAAACCCGCGCGGCAGTACCAGGGATGCGTGTAGAGAGCTGGTTATTCCTGATCCGCGCGCCTTGTTTGTGGCTATGAGTCCGCCGAGACAGGAGGTTATGGAAACATAGAAGTGACGTTCGTTGGGACGCCAGTGTCTGTCTTTGTTTGGTAGTGGCATCGTTGTGTGTAGGGCCTGCGTGTGGTATGTCAGCGTGTGGTCGCAGAGCCCATGCACGTTCCAATGATGGCGATTCGTGTAGGGTGGGCGTTGAAGGGTTACGGGCTGAGGGGGCCTCCCCCGTTCAGTGCGGCGAACTGGTGGGGATTTCGACATTAAGTTCCTCATCTTAGAAAGAAGTGCGCTCGATTTTGAACGCTTTAGATGCCTTCCAAATGGTCATAGTTATTAGTTTGTGTTCAAAATATAGTTTGTTCGCGGTTATTAAAAAACAATAGATTTGCAATAAGAATGCTATTACGCAACAGGACCTCGATGGATCCAGTAAATAAAATATCACACAATGCGCTGCTTTCCACAAATTTTAAAAAGAAAAGCATCCGAAAAAGTTGACTTAAAGCTACACGCGGAAACGTATAATAGGAAGGAAGAGCACAGATTGGTTCATCGCGCTGCCTTTGACCTGTCGGTTAATGCATCTACTTCAGTGGTGTGCGCTCTGGTAAACCAATCGACTCAAACTTTTCAAGAAACATTAATGGCCATGCAGACAGAACCCATTGAATCGGAAAGCGTGAAGTCAGGTCACCTTAATAGGGTAGATGCTGGCGGACAAGAGTATACGATCACACTCCGCAGTAGAGAGAAAGTGGATGCAGAACCCGAACGAAGCCACGCTAGCAGCCGATGTAGGGCTCGCCCCCCTCTCTCATCCTATCATGTTTAATGTTTCCGATGATTTAGACTCAGCCATCATCATCGATCATCGGAGCAAGCGCGCTCTGATTGGTCGGCCGCTAAGCAAAACCACCCGAAAAATGATATATCTGCCTAATCTGACTAAACCGAGCGCATAATCTGTGCTTGATAAGCCAGAAGAGAATTAGGCGTTTAATACGTGTTGACACGGCACTAATAAA
>JZLH01S0088991.1:14461-25609 GCA_001188425.1 Eucidaris tribuloides | reverse complement strand
ACGGTCTGGAAATATAGACTATGGTGAACAAAATGGCCTTTTCCAGGTACGACAAAACAAATTTCAAAAACATTTAAGGACATATTTATTTATTTTGATCCCAACTTTCGAATATCAAATTTTTGTTTCTATATCTTCAGATGAATCTAATCTGTGAAAAAGGTGTGACCCGTGTATGTCTATGACATAAACACACATTTTTCTGATATTAAAATTGACCGATTCAGCATTATTTTAAGGCAATTACTTTATCTACTTAGCCATTGGACTTCGTATTCCCCATGGGTGCTACCAGTCTACTGCGGTTTAATCAACGTCGCGCTCAATTCCATAGTTTGCAAGAACAAAATCAAAATTCTGAACCCCATATACATCGGCTTTGCTATTATTCGTTATGGTTTGACTTAATCAGATTATATTGTTCAGTTAAACTGATTTCTTATTTCGGCTTACATCATGATAAAATATTAATATTATAACTAATTATCCAAGAATAAAGAAAGTATGCATTTCCAGCATGATAAACGTTGAAAGGCCGTCACTGCTTTACTTCCAATATTTGGTTACCTTTAATATGATTCAGACGAAATGAACATTGCAACGAATAAACAATTGTTTACCAGAAATATAATAATGTACGATATGAAAAAATAAACGTTTACTAAAACAAGCACACATATTTAAGCAACTTCTGGAAGTAATGATTTGAAATAGAAACAGCAATAATTCTTGTGAAAAGAAAAACGAACAGACAAACGTACAAACAACAAACAAACAAGCAAACAAACAAACAAACAAACAAACAAACAAACAAACAAACAAACAAACACCCCTTTTTTACTGAAATGCAATGGGTAATAACGAACAACTCTTAGGGCAAGTTCAACAATACATCATGTTTACTCTGCGCTCCTTTTTTCAAAGAAAAACATTCAGAAACTATTTTGTCGTGATAAACTCTGCATGCAATACTTTATTTTGCTAATATTTCTCAGAGTACTTGTTTGCTACAATCACCTATTAATGAGAATATCAACCAGGTTGATGCATCTGTTTGAACGAAATTCCGTAAATAAATGAAGGTATATTTGCTTTTTCCACACAGAAATAAGTGATGTAAAAATCAAGCTTTATATATGTGTATACTTAAAGAAGATATATCGAAATAATCTTATAACGTAAATTGCAAAATATACGTGGTGATTTGTTTTAGAATGAATGTTTATTTTGTAATATCTATTTCGGAAAGAAGCAAGTATTTCACATTTGTCTTAAATTGATTGTGGGAAGAATGAAATTGACCAAATAATGGATATTTAAGTTCCAAACTGAGGACATTTCCCTAATGTTAAGATTATTTAAAAATTATCATCTAAACTTTTTTGCTACATTTTTATAAAGTACTGTGACCTTATAATTTGGCGTACGCGTCCCATTTGCCTTAATTACAAAGTTATGCTAATTGATCGATTTAGTCGACTAATGTTAACCAAAATGCAGTTATATGTTACATCATCGCAGTGTTAATGTTTCTAGTTAATCGATTCCGGTGATGACAAGTATCGATCCGGGAAACAGATATACACACAATTAATGCTAATGATGACAGGTTGGAATTTTTTTTTTGAGCTAATACCTTAAAGGCAAAAGTCAGGATTGCAAAAAGTCCTTATACTTTGGGATAAAACTACTCTAGAATCAAGTACACTGTTTAAAGCTTCTGCTATATAGATTTCATGTTCAAAATGTTTGGTACATTTTAAACAATCGCCATCAGTACTCACAGTGGCAGGCAAATTTGTTGTGTATAGCTTTGTAATGGGATCAATTTCTCACGGGGCACCAGAGTAATTCAAAACTGTTAATGAACGCTGTTTCTTCACAAGTAATTAAATTTAAGACAAATATTTCCAGCCAGGAGATACACTCTAGCTGGTGTATACGTTGGTATATGCTTTAACCTATTTGTTTCTTGGGGCATTTTGACTTTCCCCAAATCTTATGCCAACGCTCTTTAATGTATTTCATTTTGCTTACATTTCCTAAGGTGCAATAATACCCATGTAGTAATTTTTGTGAAATGCACTTTAATTATGAGGGTTCTTTATTATATCGTTCAATCAAAATGAATGATCTTCAAGTGTCTTCATTGTTTTGTAATTTTCCTTCTGATGTTATCTTATGCTGATAGTTTCCAAATCATTTTACGTCAGAATATATCCCCCAAGAATTCAGACTTGTTAACTTTTAATTTCTGCTGCACTGTTATGAATATACAGTAGTTAATACAATATGCTATATACAGAGAGTGTACACTTGTTTTTTTTTCCTTTGCAAGTTCACAAAAGAATGTAAAGACAAAGTAAGTAAGTTAAATAAGTAAATGATCCAAAAGCTGGAGAATCAATATTTACGTACAGAAGAACTTTGATTAAAAATCACACACTACCAACCAGAACAAAGTTTTGGCATATTTTCCTGAACAAATAAAGATTATGCTCTATAGATAGTACAATCGACTTACCGAAGCCTCCCGCGAAATCTCCAAACCGAGGCAACATAACGCCACTCCGAAACCAGTCCACGGAGAACGAGGAGAGCGGGTGTCCTGTTCGTACGCCTTGCTCCCCCACGGCCGCGGCGGCTGCCGCCCGGAAGGCGCTCAGGTCAGTGCGCCGCTTGGGCGTGATGTTGGCCACCAAGCAAACCGGCGTACAGGGGATGCGTGTAGAGAGCTGGTACCACCGCCGCCGTTTGGGCTAGCCCTGAGACAGGAGGATGGAAGCCAAGAAGACCCGGTTTGGGGACCAGGCTGCTGGTGGGGAGGGCACGTGTCTGTAGGGCCTGGGCGGGGATGGCAGCGTGGGTTGGTCCGGAGCCCATGCCACGTTCCATGATGGCGATTCGTGTAGGGTGGGGTTGAAGGGGTACGGGGCTGAGGGGGCTCCCCCGTTCAGGTGGCGGCGAACTGGTGGGGGATTTCGACTTTAAGTTGCCTCCATCTTTAGAGAGAAGTGCGTCGATTGTGAACGCTTTAGATCCTTCCATGGTCACAGTTATTAGTTTGTGTTCAAATATAGTTTTGTTCCGTTATTAAAAACAATAGATTGCAATAATAATGCTATTACGGCAACAGGACCTCGATGGGATCTCAGTAAATAAAATATCACACATGCGCTGCTATCACAAATTTAAAAAGAAAAGCACCGAAAGTTTGACTTAAAGCTACACCGGAAACGTAAATAGGAAGAAGAGCAGATTCGTTCATCCGCTCCTTTTGACCTGTCGGAATGCATCTACTTCAGTGGTTGGCGCTCTTAAACCAATCGACTCCAACTTTCAAGAAGACATAATGGCCATGCAGACAAACGCCATTGAATCGGACACGTGAAGTCAGGTCCTTAATAGGGAGATGCTGGCGGACAAGAAGTATACGACACACCGGAGTAGAGATGCGTGGATGCAGAACCCGACGAAGCCAGCTAGCAGCCGATGTAGGGCTCGCCCTCTCTCATCCTATCATGTTTAATGTTTCATTATTTAACTCACCATCATCATCGATCATCGGAGCAACGCGCTTCCTGATTGGTCGCCGCTAAAGCAAACCACCCGAAAATGAATATCTGCCTAACTGACTAAACCGAGCGCATAATCTGTGCTTGATAGCCAGAGAGTAATTAGGCGTTTTAATTACGTGTTGACACGGCACTAATAAAACCACAAGGCTTCATTGATCTTGGGCTAATAATCGTGTTTATCTTATTGGAGGCCGAGCACAATCGCAAACACTGGGTTACGGCTACTTTGCAACCGTTTGGTTTGTCGGATAGTTTACCTTAGCGATCGTCACAAAAGATTGAGCAATGAGAAGCGAGAAACAAGACCACTCGTGATAGAATTTGTGACAACGCCTGTGCTTGCCGATAATTCGGACATTCTGTTATTTCTGAGGATAAGGTTAGAGCCGACATTGTTTATTAATAAGGGCTTTGATTTCATCAAGACCATTTGTCACTTTAATATTAATAATTGTCTTTTGTGAAGATTTTAACGTTTTATTCATCATTTTTTAAAAATATAAATATATTTAACCTTAAAACCTGGCGGCCTTTTTCATTTATCGTAAAAGAGTGGAAATAAAAAATGGTCAAAAATTTTATCTTATGAACTCTAAAGAGGTTGAATGATCTGTTTCACTTACATATACATTTGAAAAGGTATAATTATGCTATGAATATGCATGTGATTTTAGGTAAGATGATGTAAAATAGCAGATGCCTCCAAATTGTATATAATTATGCTACAATATTCTATTGCCACGTATTGCCAAATACTTTAGACGTGTAAACGATTATTTACAAAGTAGTTGATGAATGACACTAATCATGACTTAAGTAATTTTACTTTACTATTCCGGTCATTACAGCAACTAGTACTGCAACAAAAGCAACAACAACAGCAACAGCAACAACAATACCAACAACAAAAACATCCATAGACAAATAGTCCACCCCCTCACCGACCCCCCGAAAATTACAAAGAAGTAAGATAAAACAAAAGGCCAAACAAAAACCTTTTCTCTCAGGTAAAGTCGTGTTCATTTTGTAGGTCGTTCAATCATTAGCACTCAATTGAATCATGATTGAATGTATGTCCTTTGATCGCCATTTTTGTAATAAAAAATACATTTCCCCATAAACTTCGTCTGTTCTAAAGTTTAACATAAATATTCCTATTTACACAGACTTAACACCAATACCAAAACTACCCACACACACACACACACACACACACACACACACACACACACACACACACACACACACACACACACACACACACACACACACACACACACACACACACACACACACACACACACACACACACACACACACACACACACACACACACACACACACACACACACACACACACACACACACACACACACACACACACACACACACACACACACACACACACACACACACACACACACACACACACACACACACACACACACACACACACACACACACACACACACACAAAATGTATCCTCACTAGACAGTTAGGCACTTCAATCCAAATTATAGTTAAATGTCATGTAATCTTCATAACAGGTTGCTTAGGTTTGCATTTCAGGTTTGTATTTTAATTAATCCAGCCACATTATCATTATAATTAGAGGTCTAAAGAGCAAGCTCCCCTCTTTTGAGGAAATGAAAGCTGTCTAATTAGTTTAATCTTCAGGAGTCATTTATATCTCGATCTCCGTGTACCATGATGGGTCCAAAGGTCCGTGGACTCTCCGGATTAATGTTATTAAGTGATGTTCATGTATACAAGGGAGTCATTTATTAGGAAGCATTTTGAATGAAACGGGGAACTTATTACAGAAACAGTGTAGAACTTCAGACAATGTCATTATGTGCCAAAACGAAAAAGAGGGGACTTTTTTTTATCACAGACATAATGCTATTTATGATATGGGATATTACTGACATTAGAGACTGTTATAAATGATTGTAAATTCTGATTACAGCGACTTTTATATGTTTTCAGGAAATCGTTGTGTTGTCTGAGATTAATTTACGGTTGGGGTATATTTTATGCATGACATTTTAAGAAACTGATCTGTCTAGATACAATGTCATAGCGGAGAAAGATGCCATGTACTCACCCGTTTAAAAAGTGCATCGGCTAAACACACTGAAAGTGTTATTTATGTTTGGATATTGTTATTTGGAATACCCTCCCTACACAAAAGTATTGCAACATACGATATAACGCATGTATTTTGAGTTGAGGGGGTCCTTTCTATAATGATATTCTAGTGAAGTTATTATTGGAAAATGACAAATTATTCGAAATGAAGTCAATGAATAGTTATTCCCCTTTCTTCTCCAAGGCAGGGAGATTATCCAATGCAGGCGAACCCACGGCAGAGGGGCTGGAACACATTTTTTTAATCGCCTCCCAATATAGGGTGGGGTATTTAATTTACCCTACCATCCTAATTTGGCTTCATAGTTACCGCAAAACGGTTTTGATGGTTTGGAAAGATATCCAACAATCTGGAGCGGTCTCAGAAAGTAGACCACAGCCGGCGAAGAAAAGGCGCCTCCTAACTTCATAAGACAGTGGTAGGGAGGATACGGCTACTAGTTAAACATGTTAAAGATTGCGGCCTTCGCTCCACATCATAACATCCAATGTAAAGAAAAGTAACATGACAGTAAATTTTAGCATGTATTTCAATAGTAGACCGCCTTTGGAATTGAGAAAGAATAAGAAATTACAACTTGAATAGGTCCTGTCTAAAATGTGGGTCGTTTCCTCCTTATCACTGTCTTACGAAGATAGGAGGCGCTTTCTTCTTCGCTGGGTGTGGTCTTCTTTCTGAGACCGTGTCAGAATATATTGGCATTTTTTGTTTGGTGGACGTCTTTCCATTGGTCTCCCAATGATTTCTAATTTTTTAAACCACTTATTGATCGTTTGGATTTGTAATTTTTTCAGGGCTTCATTTTTAGACCTTATCAAAGACACTAGTAGCATGGGGAAACATATAGCTCACCTTTCTAAATGGAAATATTGTTATATATCGTGCCTAAAAAATATATAGTTTTAACAGACTTCAGCTTTATTTACACTTAATTAAAACCAACTAAAACCACCAACATCAATCCTGAAATCAAAATCAAAATGAAATGATCTAAAATCAGTTTTACCTTTGACTACACGATAAAAAAGAAAGTACAACAAAGCGAATTAGAAGCACAAAAATCAAAATAGTAAACAATTTTAACTGACATTAAATACTAATCCCAATAAAAACAAGTTCTTGAATTTGACTAAAAACGATCGATAGACACGCAACCAAATCTGACTTACGGGAATATCAACCTAACTAAACTAAAAACATAACTATCTTGAAGTCAACCAACCCCCTGTTTCATCTTAACTTATAGGCTATTAGCATAAATACATTACAATTCAACTTTATTGACAATGAATCAAATCAAAACAGCTAAATTAACCTCAATATAAAACACCAACATTAAACTAGAGATCAAAATCAAACGAAATAATAAAGTCAGTTTTATTTTTGACTACGTAATATAACATGAATATATGCAACAAAGCTAACTAGGAGCACACACCAAAAATATTTATAATTATAACAGATATTATCAAAGGATTTGAAGATAAATCGTGTAGACTCCGATACGTTGCACATAGTAACACTGAGCCAGATTTTCTAATCCATCCAAACAAACGAAAACAACTCACACAAACGTATACAAACTCAGCGCCGTTTATCTGGTGAATTTTCTACACATCACAGACTAAGATGATCAACATTTTTGCAAACTTTGTGGTTTACCAGTATTGTAGAGTCATTTTCTAACAAATATCAAAGTCTCCTGTATGGTACTTTTATGTCAGTTCAGACGTTCCGACAGGAGAACAGGGAACAGTATATTTTGATATCGCCGTTCCTGGCATGTCAAACTACGTATGACTGTTTAACTTTGAACCGTTGTGTTTACATTTACTTTATACCCATTCTGACTTATAAAACATCTATATGGTCGTTCTATTAACCCACACTCATCAAAAAACGCGAAACTATACGACTCGATTTATAAGTCCATCATGGCTCTGTCAATACAATTGAGAGGTCTGTTATCGGTCGAAAGCAGGCTTTAACGACTTATTAATGGCTTACCGCCTCCAATTTAGCCATCAAAACTTTACTACCGAATACACATAAAGTGCCTGTTTCTCACCTGCCAAAAAGCCATCATTTTCCAAATTGCTCGATCAACTTTTGGCCCATTGCTTGCAATCTGTTAGCGTTTGCTCGAAGAATGTGGTGCTAATAAAGCTGGTAAAAACTACATCTACACTGATTTTATTGATGAAATCAATGCCACTATTTACAAACGAGGTAACGCAGACACACTGTTGAATTTATAGGTTTGAAGATTGAAATAAATAATTGAACTATTTTGTTTTTCAAAATATAATTTTATGCCTGTTATAATCACGGAAAGTACGAATTTAGAACCAGTATGACATGAATTTCGTTGAGCTCAGTGGGTCGTTTCTCAAATGAAGGCATAGGCCTATTTGTCGAAAGCATGTCTCACAATAATTGTGATCATTGTCAAATTTCCATGAGTAGTGTAAACTCTACTTAAAATATGGGTAACATTTCTTTCTTGTTTACCGATAATAAGTAGCTCAAAAGCATCACACGCCATGCCGAATAATCTAATTTACAGTAAGGTGATTTATTCAAATATGCATAGGTGATATATATATCTTTAAGTTAATTTCTACCCTTTCTTCATTTTCTTCTTATTTCTTCTTCGTCTTCGTCTACTTCCTCCTCGTCTTTTTCTTTTTCTGCCTCTTATCCTTCTCCTCCTCCTCCTCCTCCCCCTCCTTCTTTTTTCTTCGTCTAAGTGGATCTGAAAGGCATTCACTCTGATGATCGACAAACCATTCTGCCCCCAGTTGAATTTTATCACAATTATGTAGAGAATCGTAATCATCAAGTCTTTGTAACATTTGGTTTAAATGGATGTATTGACAGCAATGATGCTTTCGTATATAGTGTGTGTGTGTGTGTGTGTGTGTGTGTGTGTGTGTGTGTGTGTGTGTGTGTGTGTGTGTGTGTGTGTGTGTGTGTGTGTGTGTGTGTGTGTGTGTGTGTGTGTGTGTGTGTGTGTGTGTGTGTGTGTGTGTGTGTGTGTGTGTGTGTGTGTGTGTGTGTGTGTGTGTGTGTGTGTGTGTGTGTGTGTGTGTGTGTGTGGAATAATTACCAATGATTGGTATTATGGTTATATATTCTAGAAATATATGATAGTGCATATCTTGTTTCGGTATGAACTAATGCGGCGTGAATCAAAACATCAATCTCAAGTTTTGAAAATTAGAAGTATCACATTCGTCCCCCTAAAAAGTAAAACCTTGTTCCCGTAAAAAATGGAAATATCGTTCTGCTGTGTTATGTGTGAAGTCGGAAAACTGTAATTTAGTTTGTTCGGCTTCTTTTCTATAAAGGCAGCTAACGGTGAACAAGTCTCACAGGTTGTCAGCACGTTGCATATCAGTTCTGACTTTTTTCTCTGCTCCCTTTTCTGGGTTGATTTTGAAATAACCTGTTACCTAAAGAGCCAGGAATGACGGTAATTGAGACAGGGTGAGCGACGCCGATTATTAGAAGACGGCGTTAGCTGATTGAAGTCCCTCACTTGTCGTATGACTCGGGCTGGCGTTTGCGACGGAAAAGAAAACAGTTCACAGTTTTATAAAATATGTCTGTCTGTCTGTCTGTCTGTACATTCAAATATTGCCGATACTCTGGCGTGTTGCATATATAATGGCCATTCGGGTACTATACGGTGTGATAAATTCAATTTTATGAAATTGCATATATATTTTCTGACGAATTTGGGCTATACGTTTTGTGTAAGGATTATTGTTTGAAATTTTTAAAGTATTTGATCCTTAAGTCCTTACAAGTGTGCAATTACAGATGACGATACACACATTTTTAATTTGTTTGCCTGTGTGTGTAATATCATAATTATATAATGCACATATATGTATTACATATACATACACCCATACATAACAGAAATATCAGGAAATGATAAGAAAGTAATATATTATTATGCATAATATATAATGATAAAATCAATCAATCAATCAATCAATCAATCAATCAATCAATCAATCAATCAATCAATCAATCAATCAATCAATCAAGCAATCAATCAATCAATCAATTCGTATATCCATTTTTATCTATCTATCTATCTATCTATCTATCTATCTATCTATCTATCTATCTATCTATCTATCCATCTATCTATCTATCTCATCTATTTAAAATAGATATATTACAGAATTAAAATATCACAGTTAACACACATTACGCGAATAAAATAATGTAATATCTAACTGCAATATACATAAATGATCTATGTATATCTGTTCAACAATAACAACAATAACAGCAAATGTGATTCGTGCTATTCAGATCAGAACTATACTCTTAAGTGAGCAATAAGGGTCCATAAAGGTTATTGTGCTTAGAATTAATTGGTAGCAACAGTAACTGATAACATGAAGTGTGACCCAATAACGACACTGTTCAAAGCCAACAAATAGGTGCAGAATTAGTCGCAAATGGTAAAACATGGGCATTAAAATCAAGTTAAATACCTCTGTAACGAGTGACTCATGATTATATAAACAGACAGATGTGGTGAAATATCATCAAGAGAAAATATTAACGGGGGACAAAACAAAAACAGCCCACTGTGCATCGTAACAACTAAGCGGCCGATGGTTAGATTAACCATGGACCTACTAGGTCCATGGATGAACAGAAAACGATTGCTTACGCGATAATTGTAATCCAGTGTTAGAAAAAAATTGACAAAAGGATTAATTTTGATTTAACCTGTTGCATACGGGAACAGGGTGTCCCATGTATAACTTCATGGGAATTACAGAATCTTGGATTCGATGGGTAAATATATATGTGAGCAAAAAACTTTATATGTTTTGGTATCAATACCACCAGTGTCACCATGCACCACCACCACCACCATCACCATCACCATCACCATCACCATCACTTCCACCACAACCACCACTAACACCACTACGTCTACTACCATCACCACCACCACCACCACCACCAAAAACAACAACACCAACACAGCCACCAACATCATCAACACCGTCACAACCACTACTACTACCACCACTACAACCACCACCACCACCACCACCATCACCATACTACCAACACCACTAGCACCACCAACACAACCACCACCACCATTGCTACTACTACTACTACTGCTGCTGCTGCTACTACTACTACTACTACTACTACTACTACTACTACTACTACTACTACTACTACTACTACTGCTGCTGCTGCTGCTGCTGCTACTACTACTACTACTAATACTACTACTACTACTACTACTACTGCTACTTCTCCAACAACTTCTACCACTACAATGAACAATAATAACAACAAAAACAAAATACATTCATTGATGATGAATAACTCCGCTCCTATTTCAATAAACATTATTCTTTAATAAG
>JZLH01S0088987.1:733-14149 GCA_001188425.1 Eucidaris tribuloides | reverse complement strand
GCATACATGTAGATTAATATGATGCTAATGTGATGAGTATCGAATAATCCATCGTGCTGTATTCATGAGGTAAATATTTAGAATGGTTTAATTTACTTAGGAATTTGGGGTGCACATTCAGAATATTAAATTAGTGATTACAAAAATAACTGAAGAAAGTGAGTGCTACAACGCAATGGCATTTTTGGATCATTATGAACAAATATCTGCTTTCCAAATCAAGCAAATCACGGGGGGTCAAAAAACTATAAAGGAGATAATTGGAGTAGCACGTATCATTTCTCAGAGGTGGAGTGAGCAATAAAGGAGCGTAGGGCCGAACATGGAGAGAGAGGAAGTAACAGCCCACCAAGTGGCGAAGAAAGGAGAGGCGATAGGAACACAAGAGCACCGCAGACGCGACGCAGGAGGAACCCCCAGGCCGATCTGGACCCCGGTCGAGAACCGCCTCAATCCCCCCCCCTTCCCCCGACAACAAGTTAAGCAGACGAGATGCCCAACTCATGGGCCCAAGGGGGGGAAAAAGAGAGAGTGGGGTGATTGATGAAGCGGATGTTCTGCCGTCGCTCGTGCCTTTCGTCCGCTGACATAAGTGCCTTGCCCGCCGGCCGGAGCTCAGAAGAATAGTCATTTATGACTCTGTAAGCAGGCATGTCAGACTTATGAATCACAATGAATTATCCTCTCTCAGCTGAGGGCAGGGGGTGCGGGCTGCCCGGCGGCGGCGGGGCCGCGCGGGGGCGGGTCGGGGCGGGGGGGGCCGCCGTGGCGGGCCCGGCGGCCGGCCGGGGCCCACGACGGGAGGAGGAGGAAGGGAAAGAGAGATAGGGTGGCATCCGGCGCGGGGGGGCGAGTTGCATGATTGTGATCCGGATGAGTAGCCTGAATGGGGTTGAAGAGACTGCATCTCAAAGGCGTGGATATTGTCTCTGGGGGGGGGGGGGGAGAAGGGCGCCATTGTTTGATCTAGGGGGCGGACTGAGAGAAGGGAGTGGAGGCGCGGGGGAAGGAGACATGGTGTCATCAATATCACCAAAACTTTGCATGGGAGTTGGGGCATTGTGTTAAATCCGGATCGCTTGCTCGGGGAAAGGGTGGGGGATTGAGGTTGCCATTATTGGCTCGACGGAGGTGGCCCTGGCAGGCTCTGGGGGGGAAGGGAAGTGTGATATCGTGTACGTACGCAAATTAGTCGTCTTTATAATTTGTGTGAATTCTTGCCTTGAAGTTTGGGAAAGCAGTATTTGTTGTCATGGAGAGTCGCAAAAAGCGATTGGTGGGTAGCAGCTCCGAATTTCTTTGGGCAGTTTATTTTTGTTCGACGGGGGTCACCAATTTAGATGATTGGGTGATGTGGCAGCGGGGCGCCGAATTGCAGAATATTAATCAATTGCTGAAATGATTAGGCTTCGAATGAGAGTACACACTGATGGGAGTTATTCCATATGCATGGGCTCGACGGCAATAGGCATGGCACTTAATCGTAACAGTGATAGTGAAAGTGTAAGGATTAGCGGTATTAAAGATAACTGTTAGTGGGATAAATTAGCTCTAGATTAATCACATGAACGATGAGCAAGAGCCCTGGATGCATGTGTGCTAAAAATAGAAGCTAGCTGTGGCAGGCCGCTGGTGTCCTTAGATTTACAGCTAGAGGCAACATGTTAGGTGGTGCTCTTGCACAAACATGACTGCCTTCAGCGCGGCGTGTCATCGGGTCTGTTGCTGCGTGAAACGAATTCTCGCACCGAACAATAACCAGCGAGGAATGAAGGTCTGCTGTAAATGGGAATGAATATCAGTCGGGACACCAATGCACACCAACATACGTGGCATTGTCAGGCTGGACAAGGATGTCGGCCAGGGTTTACGATGAACTCTCGGACCCGAGAAACCAAAGAGAGTTTGCAGACAGATGGAAGAGATTGGTGTAATCTCTAGTTTTCGGCACTGCAGCAATAATGGCTAGAACTGTGTAGATTTCACAACTTTTTTTTGTTTGTTTTGTTGAAAGTAATCTTCGTGGAGGAATGGATTGTTTACAAATAAGCAGAGAAGATTCGAACAAATCACGTAGTCTTACATGTACGCCTGCATTTCTAATATCGGCTGTAGATTGCTAGATTTATGTGGCAGTGCACCATTGATCCAACTCTCGTGATAGCACAATACCTGGCTGTGCTACGTACTACCTGGTGATTCATCATTACGTATAAATTTCAATAGAAAGAATAAATGCCGCGTAAAGAGCTCTAAAAAAAAAAACGGGGGGCGGAGGACAACGGTTGTGGGGGCTGCAGTAGGGGCTAATTCATGCTATTGAGAGTAGTTTTTTGTTCGCAGAAGCGACTAGGCAATGGGGTTGGTGGGCGAAAACATGGAACATGCAGAATGGGCGCAATCAATGACGCCGGTGTAGCAACAGGCCTAGTGCATTAACAAGTACACAAATAACAGTGTAACATTGTAGACGCTTTTATCAGAATATGTGTCGAATTGTAAAGGATAGGGTATATTCATTCCACAGCAGAGGCCTCAGACCAAACCCGTATGGGGGGGTGCACGTTAGTATAATGATATACATATACTTCGTAGAATGTGCTGGTGTTGAAGACGGGGGCCATGTTTCGCCTAATGTTCGTATCTGCGGCGAAGTGCATGATCAATGTCAAAGGCCACATAAAAAGCCAGCATGAAGATGTTTATTTTTTTGAGTTCCAAGAGAAGTCCATAAGTTTGTGTGTCGCTGCGTCCAATTCACTTCCTGGAATGGCCACTTCAGAGTAGTCAGCTACTTAACTTTTGCTATGGATTTGGGCTCGGGCGCGGACTACTTTAGCAGTCGTGAACCAGGCCAGAGCATGCCTTTCACGCACAGAGAAGGATGTAGGGGGCATTTTGAAGGTCTTGCCCCCACGTCATTGAATAAAGTTACATGCATTGGGTAGTGCTCCCACCCCCCCTTGCTGAAACTATTGCTAGAATTAACGTAAACTACAAAGGAATTGCTAGCTTGTGAACAGTCTTGATAGTCAAGACAATGACTCATTCTAAAATAACGCTAATGTGGCAAATATCCTTTGTGCCAGGCAAACCTATTATGTGAGCTCTCTACTGGCTGCTATTTTTGTCGGGGCATGAGAGAATAGGCAGGTACTATCATGTTCATTTGCTTGTTATTCGTTAAGTAAACATATGAGAGACAAATGCGCGTCACTGGGAGATCACTCGCTAGTGTATAGTTGGGTATAGGCTATGTGGTCAAGGGCTGGCGGGCGGAAGGTGGAGGGGGCGGGGGGTACGGAGGGAGGGGGTGTACTTGTGTTGTTGAGGCATTTTCAGTGGTTCCCGAATCATAGTCACTAATCCTCTAGGGTCTTAGCTCAGCTCTGCAGACTCAATTTTTTTGGGGACAAAAGCACAAGCCAGCAGTTCACTCCCCTGATCCTGATTGGTTGCAACTTCTGTGTGCACATAGGTAGCATGTTTATACGGCATAGTATTTCGGGCGTCCATCAATATTTTGGCGATTTTGCTTTGGCAAGAGGGGGAATTCGCGAGTGTATATTTTCGCGGATATTTATGTGTTTACATTCACTGTGCACAGAAATATCAGGAAGTGAAATATTTCGCGATTGCAGGGTAACGGGGATCGCCGAAAAAGTTCGGCGAAGAAATACACGAGAGAGAGAGACTACAAACCACCGCGAAAAATCGAGCGTCATACAGATCGCATCGTAAGTCAAACTGCCTTCGCCCCCCGGGCGTGGGGCCCCCCGGCCCGCCTTGCTATACTTTCTCATGTTACTGTCTGAATGAGCTTATGAAATATCAAGCAAGTAGGCCTGAAAATCAATTGTTGAGTTCTATCGCTAATACGAGGTGTAGGATCTATTCAACACTTAGGCCACCTGGCATTTTTGGTGGTCCAGTGCCAGTGGTAATGTCGCCTGTCTAGTAATCACGAGGTCGTGGGTTCAAGTCCACACCCAAATCCACCTGTGATATTTGTTACGTGAATCAAAATGAATTGTTTAATTTAGTGTCCTATCTCACATTGCAAAAGGCAAATAAAATACCGCTAGCATTCTTTAATTGTTGTAAAAACACACTAATCATAAATTATTCATTAATTAGGCTTTCTCATTGCTAAATGAACATGACTTGTCACAGATTTCTGTATTCCATGGTTGAAATGAAATGGAAATAGAATTATAAGAAACAGAAATTCTACCACTTATCTTAAAGGTTTTTGTAGTAGTGCTGGGCGATGTTTTGATCATGTCGAAATTACTCGATGTTGAAAAAATATCGAATACACGATAATGATCTCATGATTATTTCAAAATATCGCCAGAGGCACGATGTGGCCCAAAATACCATTGATTATGAAAACCTAACGGGGTGAATGCATGCACTGCAGTGGGAGGGACCAAGAAATATAGCTATGAATACTCTGCACATGAGTGCTACTGCCTGTAATCATATGGGTAGAAACAGGGAGGTGGGGATGAAGAGAGACCTCCATGCTGTTTAGCTATCAAACTTGTGGTATTAAGAGCAGTAGTGCATTTAATATAACTAACTATCAACAATCATAACAACTCTGTCAACACACTGCTCACCAAAAATGTAAATAATCGACACCATGAATCTCCTGATCTAGTTACAAGAGGGTCCACAGATAGCAACATTGTTTTCACCACGTTTTGATAACAGACCTACAGGGCCGCACTATCAATTTGAGCCTAAAATAGATTTAAATCTTCATCACAAATCTCTTTTTCAACTCAGGCGATAAATCGTGTTATCGACGATGTTTTTTCCACGATAAAACAAATGGGGTTTAGATCAAATATCCCAGCCCTATTGTGTAGAAATGAATGAAACTCAGAGAATGCAGAGCAAGATTGCAGGTCATTTCACTAAAATACAGTCTGACAGTGTGTCTAAAGGCCACCGCACACAACACGATTTTCGGTCGCACAACTGACCAACTTTGGATCCGAAATTTAAAAAGCGCTTATATTTCGTACACGCTGATATATTTCAGATCCAAAGTCTGTCAGTCGTGCGACTGAAAATTGTGTCGTGTGCGGTGGCCTTTAGTGTCATCTGGCAATACCCTGTAAATTTCACACAATCACAAATGACTCTAAGTTTGATTAATCATTTTGAAAAAAAAATCAAATGTTACCCTACCTTTGCGTCTGCTCAATGATCACTCAAAAATCACAATGCCATTTTAAAAAATGTTCATGACATGTACATTAGGTTTCATGTTTCCTGGTGTATGGTATACATTACCATATTGTACTGTATGATTGATGACAAATTTGACGGCCTGACCATACTATACACTGGCTTGAAAAACTGGTGGCTTGAAAAAAGAGGTCAAGCTTATTTTGTTTTCTTGTTCTTCATATTAAATATGAATCATTCATAAGCATCAGTGCAACCTGGACATTTGTTGTTGTTGTTGTGGTTTTTTTTTTTGTGTTTTTTTTTTTTGGGGGGGGGGTCGTTTGTTACTAGGGTAATAGCTCTGTCTGAACATGGTCAGAAATCTGATATCATGTATTTTCAGTACCACAGATTAAATACTGGATCTTTAAATATCATTATTTAAGTGCTGCCCATGCACTGGGATGGTTAATATTCACTGATTATCCAGTATCTCACATAAAATATAATGATTTGTTACATTCACTCTGGACGATTAAATTCACAAATGTATAGCAGACTGGACGTTTGCACTCAGCATTCATCCTTCCATTTCCGTATCCTGACCTCATAACGATGATGACAATGATGATGATGATGATGATGATGATGATGATGATGATGATGACGATGATGACGATGGTAACTAATGATGATGATGATAATGACAATGATGACTGTGGTCTGCCACATTTTAGGATTTCTAAATAGGAGTGTACTTGTTTTGCATTCTGTTTGCTGTGAAAGGGAAACTGGGAGATGCATCCTTTTCCCCACAAGATTGGGGATGTCGTTTCCAGTTTCCAGAGTGATTTCTTCTGTCTACAGTTGGAGTGGATGCACGGATGTCACAACAGTACAGACCAGCTCTCTAATATCATTTCTTTGATGCTGTGTGTGAGGCTCAGTGCTGTTCCGATGGTATCTTACAAATCTGTTTTGACCTGATGGGGCTGCTTCATTGCTGCTGTATCTGGGAGAGATCTGTCACGGACATTTTAAACTCCTGACCTTTTTCTTAGTTTTTTTTTATTTGTTATTTATATGCAGTACTTTTTTATGATGACATGTTTTATATATGCAAATATTTCAGTACATCACCTGAAATTCAACCCCCATTATCCGCTTTCTTAATTTTTAAAAATTTTAATGTTTGTGTGTTATTGTTGCATTTGAAATTAAACGAAACAAAATTACAACATGTTTACACATACCCAAGTACAGTTAGATATAAACATGGCGTACTCCAAGTATTTGATCTATGGGGGGCGGAATATGAGGGAGGCGAAGTGACCGAGCCCGACGAGCGGAGCGAGCAGAGGGGGGGAGGTGTGGAGGGGTTCCCCCCTCCCACGTGAAGCTTTTGGAATTTTGATCAATTAATCGGCGATTTAGTGCTGTTTTCCTGGCAATGTTTTATTGACTTAAAACAGTCCTTGGTGATTAAGATAAGCAGTAAATATTCAGGGCATATTCAAGATTTTCAAATAACGAGGGGCACAAAAAATTGTGCTCAATATAGCATACATAACAGGCCAATTGCGCAAAAACCCCTTTGCGGGCGGATCCTGACTGTACTGTGGAAGCTCTACGTAAAATACTATCCTTTCTGCTTCCATGAACTCGAAGACATGATTTATGCAAAATTCCACTTCTTTTTAGTTCACATACCGTATTTTTTTCTATTCAAATACAGAACAATAAGTAAATTGTGCTGATGATTGCCCCGGTGAATGGAAAAATATGAAGTCTAATATGCTAGCGAGCGTAGCGAGCGAGCCGAAAAAAATAAAATCGCCATTTTTTTACAAAAACAAACCATATAATATGTACATAAAAATTCACAAACATGCAAACACCAGAAAAAAAAAAAAAACACTGTTTTCCCCTCCGAGGAAGGAAAAAAATCAGTTCCACCTTTACAAATCTAACAATATTTGCTTCTTTAGCGACAGAAATTGATCTGAATAATTAATGCTATATAATTAATCTGAAACAATTCTTAAAACGTAAACTACATAACCACTACTAATCACAACCACAACTATTCTTTTTTGAAATTTTGTATTGGACAATTTTGCGCGCGCAGCGCGCACGAAAAATTTTCACAGTTTTTTTGTACCATGCTATTCAAACATTTGAAGGCAAATAGTGCATCCCCCCAAAAAACGAACTTAACAAAAACTCTATGTAATTATGGCTTGTTTAAACACTGTCTGCAAAGCAGCTGTGCAAAAACATTTAAACTTACAGCGAACAAACTCTTTTGTTAATGGCCTATCTCCTGTTATAAAATGCTTAGAGACATGCAATTTTGATCTTAATGTTTCATCATCAATCATTATTATTATTATTATTATTATTATTATTATTATTATTATTATTATTATTATTATAATATTATTATTATTATTATATTAATTATTATCTATTACTATATTATTATTATATTATTATTAATTATAGTTATTATTATTATTATTAATTATTTTTTTATTATTATTATTAAATTAATATTAAATTTTGCGTCGCGATCTGCATGAAAAATTGTAACCATATAGTGATGCAAATGGTTGGCGCAAGCCGCCGAAAATTTTGACATGTTTCTTAACCACGCTTATGAAAATATATATATATAAATTCGGCCTGATGTTAATATTGCGTAGATATTTCAACATAAGATACAAATAAAGGAAATGAAGTGCAGCCAATCTTGGGAGGGGGGGGGGGGGGGGCGAACCGCCCCCATCAGCCCTCCCTTGGCTACGCCCAACTGAATTAAAAAGTGTTTTTGTGTGTGCCTATTGGCTTCTGCATAATTGCAGTAGGCACTGCTAGCTCTCTAGCTGTTTTATGCCACAGGCAGGGATCAAATTGTGGGGTACTAGTATTAGCTACAGCCTACAATTCAATCAATTCAATGCAGATAATTAAAGCGATAGGTGCCCACTGGCTGAATTCATAAAAACCAATAGCATTAGTTGTCATATTCTTGTGAAGAACACCATAAAATAACATCACCAGCACAAAACTCTCCTCATGCAATAACAGGGGATTTGGGTACATTTTTATTCTAATGTACTACATGTATTCTGCTTGGAAACAAGCAGTGAGTTATTCTTGAATTGGGGGAAACCATCTCGTGACATGTACATGTATGGTATTGGTACACTTAAGCATTCTCATATCTCAATATGCCAGAACTTAATGCATCAATTGGTAATTCTTTGTAATACACACACAGCCACAGGCCGGTCGGTCATACGTATGCGAATGTTTTTAACGTATATGCTAGCCAGGGCAGGAAATACAATTTTATTTTGGGGGCTACTTTCAAGCCTGATTTAGTGATACCCTATGAGGATAATTCAGGGCTATTTTGTTAATTTAGTGGGCTATTTCATTAATTTTGGGGGCTAAATCGCCCTCAGCACACAACCCATTTCAGGTACGCTCATTTCAGATTTTTTTACAGCGCACAAAGTTTGAAATGACCACTTATTAGTGACAATGTCAATGACAATGGTTGACTTTGGCCATTTTTATTTTGTTACTAGTAGAATCATTGCTGGGGGTCAGAAACAAATCAGCCAAATCATTTGGGGGTCAAACGAATCAGCCAAGTCATTTGGGGGGTTGACATACACACACAAATTTATCAATACTAGCCTCTCTGTACCATGATCAAATTTCATTTGGGGGGTCGAGCAACCCATAAAACCCCCTATTCTGATGCCAGTGTACATCAGTTTCGTATCAGTCTGTCTGTAACAATCGTTGAGATTTTGGGCCTCTAGACTAGCTTTTCACTAGGACTAGGACTAGGAGTAGGAGTAGGAGTAGGGATCACGGTAGCCACAAGCGACGCTGACGCGAATGCGTCAGCGTCGCTTGTGGCTAGGATCACTGATCATGTTTGTCAATCACTTGAATAATTGTTCAACACTTTCTTTCATGCACGCCATTTTTGTATGCTACACGTGATAAGGTAGAAGGTTAGTCTAATAATTTGATGATAGAGATTTACCATTTTCCATTTACTACAATAAGTGAACAACTCTTGACTCAAGACTCGAGTCAGTCAGTCGACAGTCTGACTCAGTCTGACCGAGTCAGACTTCCTCAAGCAGCACGATACATCACTTTTTCACTCATGCCACAAATGAAATTCTTTCATCACAACAGGCATTTTCTGTCAAAACATAGCAAGCAGACGACGATACGGTCAAAGCTAGCTCCAAATATCCAGCGTAGGGCTTTGTCCTTGAGAAAATAAACTTACCCATCAATAAACCCGTCTCCATCGCTGTCACACGTTTGGAACAGCCTCCTCAGTTTTTCCTCGCTGTTCTCGCTGTCTTCACACGAAGAACTGCTGCTGTCCCCGCTGCTGCTCGTTCGATTACGACTTTTGTCGATGAATCTCGAGTCCAGAGGTCTTGGCTGGCTCCTCTTCTGCTCCATCATCAAGGTCTGTACGCAGATTCTTACCTTAATTTCACAGAAAACACGGTTTTACTCCATAAATCGTACAAAACATGATAACTGATATTATCTTCCACACTGAAAACTGGGTACCACATCCACAACCCGTATCCTCCATTCAATATTACACTCCTCAATTTCACATGCTTCGAGGATTGTACCATTTCTTGGTAAACAAACAAAAACTGTACAACAGAGGTTGTCGGTTGCGAGTAGGATAATCTATTTGGGGTCAACAATTAATCGAATAATTACATCTTTAGAAGCACAATTCCATTCGATTATCAAGTATTTGTGTTTACGTTTCTCAGTGGAAATACATTCAACACGAAACTCTTCATATTCCATTACTTATTTTTATCCGTTTTCAGTATATCAAATCCCCCTTTGAATAATGGTCACGACTCACAAAAATAAAAAAAAAAACCTGGCAGCCGTGTCTCGAGCCAGCTCAGATGGCGCTCTACCAGAGCAATCACACAAATACTAGGATATCTGTGAGCAATCAGAGCGGGTTTATAGAGCAAATAGAGCGGGTTTATAGAGATCAGAACGGGTTTATAAGAGTCAACTCATTACTTTTTTTTTTTAAGTATGGTTGATTTTCTCTTAAAGTGATAGGCTAACATTGTAGGGCTTCAATTTAAAAAAAAAAGTCAAACTTTGATATCTGAGCTACATAGTAGTGTTCAAATGGACAAATAAACACCCTAGAATACAAAAGTTTGGAAAGTTACACTGCCAATGGCAAGTTATACATGAATAAACAAAACTCGGGGCGAGTTTTATTAACCTAGGTGTACACACAGTAAGTCTATGGGAGGAAATGGGAAAGTGAATCTGGTCAACTTACGATTTTCACTTTTTTTAAAGCACTAAATAATCATTTTGAAATACAATTTTTTCAGGGCTTCATTTTTAGACCTCATGAAAGACACTGGTCGCATTGGAAATCTTGTTGCTCAGATTATTTTAACTGTGGTAAATGTTAGCCAATACCTTTAAAATCCAAAGTTTGTATCGGGAGATGGTGTAGTTAGTTTCTTCGCTGTCTTCTTCTTCTTCTTATGTACTGCCTACCGACATAGAACCAACCGGGCAGGTGTGTGGTGCGCTGATGGTGAAGGCGCAGAGGGAGAAGAACTAATTTTTGTTGCATTGCTTGTTATTAAAATGTTTTTGGGCTGCGGGTTTGAATTTGTTTTTGTCCTGGATTGACTTTACGGAGTCCTACACAAACGGGGACGAAGAGGCCTGGTCAATCGAAAATCGAAATACTATTTGGCCAGAAAATTTAAGCAGTTTTTAATTATAAAAATATTCGGCCAGTGCATGACGCCAGTCAAATTTTGTTAACATTGTGATATAATTTTACTTTTGGGTGGGGGGGCGAACATACAATCAAATAAGATTAGATTGGCAATTTTAACCATTCTTACGGAAATAATAATAATTATGGGTCAACCCAATTTACCAAAATAGCATGACTCACAAGATAATTGTCTACGATGATTATCATACAAAAAATACAATAAGGTGATATGTCCTGAATTCCTGAATATAACACACATTATACACACACATCGAAGTATACTTTAAATGCTAAATACCCCCCCCCCCCCGAGAGGACACCAAATTCCCCGTTGAACTTGAACACGACACGTCAACTGAAGAGCTCAATTCCAACACCATGCATATGAATGCACTTTTCACCATTTTGCACATAAACGACACACACACACAATCATGCACTGCAGTTTGACAAAAATTCAAAGGAGAAATTTAAAAAATCAATTCATTTATGTTTATTTCCATGAGAGGATAATGGGCCGATTTCTCTACCTGTTGTTTGTTTTTGTTTGTTAATTCCTCTGTTACTGCAATATTTTTACAGAAGAGAAATTGGAAATATGAGAAAAAATAATACTAAAATTAATTGTGCCCTTGGATTGCCACCACACGTAGTCCGGGGGTTCTTGCTTGAGTCACCAGGAGGTCGTATAATAGGGTACGATATATAATTGATTTGATTTAATTTGATTTTCATTTCCATCATAAATATAATCAAATACAAACATAAATACATAGAAATAAACACAATCAAAGTCACGTAAACCACTTGGACATGATTACATACAAAATTGAGTTTAACAAAATAAGGTGTGCATGCAAAATATTGAACATGCATGATTATTCTAACGTAAAGAAACTTAACGAGTCAATTATACAAACAAGAAAACAATAAGATCGATGGAAATGAAGGGTCCTCTAAAATTGGTGTTTGAGGAACCTTCCAAAACAAAACAAAAACGTTTATGATACTGACATACACGTATCCATGGGGTGTTTAAATGCCCCTTTTTGCAAAAGGAGGGTGTTAACCTCGACCCCAAAACACACCCTTTTCCGGAAATTGCGTCTTTTTATTTTTTATTCATTTTTTTTTGCAAAACATGCTTGCAAAAGTGGATGTTTAAAGGGACGTGCCGCTCGTAATCCATGTACGTTTATTTACCTTACGCTTGCCCCTATTGTATTGCCCCTATTGTAAGGCCGTGCGTAACACTGAACTCTATGTAGTGTAGTGGTGCGTAACAACAGTCGCGGAGCTGCGAACAGAATTGCCGATGAGGGTCAGTTGGACTTAGTTCGCCTTTCTTCGGGTGAATACGTGCTGCATAGGGAATTGCACACAATTCGTGCGCGCTCGTTTTCCGAAAGTATATGGGCATTTCCGAATATTACCCGAGTCGGGCCAGGTCCAAACGCCCACGACTTGCGACTTTACGGTCCCTTTAACATTTAATAATCCAAAATAAAGAGCTTCACACAATTCATTGTAACTTATAGTTCTCTCATTCTAATAAATATACATGTAGTGCCTATATTTTTATGACAGGTATGCTTTCTGTAGAAGTTTTACACAATCATTCTCTGGAACAGACGGAATGTAAGTCATATACTTGCGAGGGAGCGAATCAACCGAGCGGGAGAGGGTGTAGGAGGGGGATTATTTCCACGGCAGGAAATTTTTCAAAATACGACTTCAAACACGTGAGCCATGGTAAATGTTAAAGGTATATACTTTATGAAAATTATCAGGGATTAGGCTATAGTTAGTTTTCAAAAAAAATGTTAGGAAGTATGGAAAAAACTGTCATTTGGGTATTCAGACTTGTAAGGGAGCCAAGCGACCGAGCGGAGGAGGGTGCAGGAGGGGGATACCCGCTCCCACGGTATATACGCATGCACAGAACAGACGGGTTTTTTGCATGGTAAATACATTATTTTTCAGGTATATATTTTATATAAATTATTAGGGATTGTACAGTCGGGTTTTCAAAAAGATGTATACAGAAAGTTTGTGAAAAACTTGAATTGTGTATATACTTGCGAGGGATCGAACTGACCGATCGGGAGGAGGTTGTGGGAGGAAGATACCCCCTCCCATGGTAAGAAATTTTAAGTAAATAGGCCTATATAGAAAAGACGTGTTTTCTATAGGCAAGGTAAGTAGATATTTTAAAGGTATATAGTTTGTGAAGAATCAGGATTTCAAAAAGAAACTTTGTGTATCCACGACTGTTAAACGATGGGGTGGGGGAAGGGTGTGGGAGTGGGAACCCACGGTATAGGAACTTTTTGAAAATACGCACAGAAAAGACGTGTTTCTAACCATGGTAAAGAAATACATTTCATGAAGGGTAT
>JZLH01S0088965.1:0-20535 GCA_001188425.1 Eucidaris tribuloides | reverse complement strand
GAAGAAGAAGAAGAAGAAGTAGTAGTAGTAGTAGCAGTAGTAGTAGTAGTAGTAGTAGTAGTAGAAGAAGAAAAAGAGGAGGATGAGGAGGGGGGATTAAAGGCAGGGAATCTCACAGCACCCCTCCCCGAAGAACATGAAAAGATCACCCGTACCCTCAGCCTATTGATTAAGGACAGGTCTGTCAAATCTAGGGATCAGTAATTAACTAGAATTTGACAAATGAGCAAAGCAAACAATAGCTGTGTAGTCTTATGCTGGTAGTATTTGTCTCTACAAGACAAAAAAATTAAATCAGAGTCTATCTAGTATAATTCCACTAAAACTGAGTTTCTAGCTCCTATACCAGGAAAACAAACGATGAGGTCCTGAAACTCATGAATCTTACACGGAAAGAATTGTTAATATCGATAAGAGGCAAAAACTCTCATATCATGGCCATACCAGAAGACATGACTCTTTGCAAAAGAAAATCATGGAGGGAAAAATTGTAGGCAGGAGAGGAAGAGGTCGAAAATGGAAAAGTTGGCTTGGAAATATTGAGGAGATGACAGGCAGGAAGATAAATGAATGTTGTGAAATTGCACTGAACAGGGAAAGATGGAAAACCATGACATCCAACCTCTTTAAAGGGAAGGAACAGCGGTACGGTAAAGTATACCACTACTATTACTACTATAAGAAGAAGTTGTTGAAGAAGCATTCAAATAATAACAACAATAACATCATCATCAATGTCAGCATCGTCATCATTACATCAACATATTTCAATCTCAAAATCGGACTTCTGGTTTTACCTGAGCGAAGAGAGCTAACATGGCTGAAGTTCCTTCACCTATATCCTCCAAGATTACATAATTCTCACAGAATTTATATGTAGCACATCATGTTCCCGTAGCCAACTGGTTAACCACAAACACAACAAAGACTTAAGTTGCATTCACAAAGGCAGTTATTACCGGGCATAGTTTGTCGGGTATATTAAGTCCGACGTAATAAAAAAAAGTTCTATTGATCCACCAACGCGTCCACACGTGTCGGTATTAACACTTATACCCGACAAAACTTATGCCCGACACGTTATAACCGGTAATAGCAGACAGGAAATGACGTAGTCAAGGTGCTATCGGGTCGTAACCTCTGACCCAAATTGCATGAAATGTGAATTGGTCAACAATGAAGTTGTCTTCGCAAAGAGTAATTGCCCTTTTCAGGTCGAAGTTATGTCCGACAACAGTCCACACGTATTTTGTTATTACCGGGTATAACTTATTACTGGACTTATATCTGGTCTTCTTCAGATATAAATCGTCGGGTATAAGTCGCGCTATATCCGATAGAGTTATGCCTGACAATCGTTCATACAGCAACTTTATATCCGACGCTATTACCGACATAAGTTATGCCCGGTCACAAGCAACTTATGTCCAATCGTGTGGACATGGCTTTACTCGCTTGTCCTTGGAATGAATCAGGAAAGTACAGCTACATAAGTCATGTCCTTATCCATAACACTTTGCCAAATCTATTTACTCAAGTGTTTTCCTTTATGATAAATGCCGTCTGTATCTAACACAAATATGACAGGATACTTGATGAATTACTGAAAACTGAAACACGATTTGATTACATTTCATAGATGAGTAACCTTGATATCATTGTACAAATATCAATAATTCAGAATATTATAAATGTCTTTGTATCTTTGTTTGTTATGTCTCTTGGTTTACATGTATGTGCAGGGCTGGATCCTGGCATTTTTAGTACTAGCCAGTCGTGCCAGTAACTTTGAAAAGTTACCTACCAGGAAGGAAATTTAGCCTACCTGCCCAACTTTTAACACTTTTTTTGGGGGGGGGTGGGTGCGGATAAGTCACAAACATGCCTCCCTCATGAAAATGACAATTGCAGTATTGTTGGCAAAAGATGGTATGATCATAGGTATCTGAGATAAAATTTGCTGGTAGATGTGGTGGGACTTGTGAAGGACATGGGATTTATATACAACATAGACTCAACATCCACAAAAATTTTACCCCCCAGTCAGTCAGGCAACTTTCAATCTCTACCCACCCGATGCAAAAATAACCAGCCATGGGAGGACTGGTAGTTGCCAACATCTAGTCCTGTGATGTGTGTGTCTGTGACACTGTGTCAGTGTGTAGGTGTGGCTCTATTCATGTTTCTACAGTGATGTAAAAAAAAAAATCAAGCAACAAACTAGTTTAGTAATGTATTCAAATTTATCAATGCTTCTTTCTTAAAGACCTTGCAACAAGCTATTCCATTACAATTATTTCTGACAAATACACTGCAATTCTTGAAAACCATTTTGCATGTAGACTTTTTAAACTGCATCATATTTATGTCGGGGATACTGTCAGGTTGTCAAGAAGAAATATTCTTTGTTTAAATGGGTATGCATAAACATTCACTAAATCACTTCAGGTGTTTACTGTCACCAGTCATCTGTTTAATTAAATTTTGCTCAATCTGTCATATTCTATGAAATTCTGACAAAAGTCATCACCATATATTGGGAGTACAACTTCATCAATCTTTGCAACACTCTTACAATTTTGGACTCACAACTGTTAACTCTTAAAGACAGAGTACGGAATTTGCATGCTAGAAAACGGCAAAATGAATGAAATCAGCTCAAATCATTCACAATGTAAAGATTAGTATAAATAAACACCTGTCATACATAGTTTTGGTGAAAATCTGGATATTTAAACTTCAAAATTTACAGTGACGTCAATGTGCACGGGCCGTTCTGTTAGTTCCAAAATTGTCCGATCAGCCGTTAGCCGAAGGTCGCGCGGAGTTTAGCCGTTTAACCAATCAGTGTGCTCCGCTGGTCATATGAACTGTGATCCGCAATTTGAGCAAAATTTAAACTTGCAGAAAGAGCAATATTCTGGTAGTTTTTCTCATAAAACAACAAATTCATGACGTATAGATCTCAAACTTTCAACACACCATTCGTAAGTACTAAACTACCATTTGGTATTGATAATGAAGGAAAGTAATGGACTTGCAAATCCCTAACTCGGGTGTAATTTTGGGGCTTACACACAATGTTCATACAGCTGGCATTACTGCAGCATATCTACACTTACTACAGTAAAAAAAAAAAAAAGTAACAAAGTCACGTCTTGAAAACAATACATCTGACCTTTTAGGATGGTTACATTCAATAGCATATACAGCACATCGGAATCTCAGATGCTTCCATTTCAGGAATAGGCAGGAGAGTCATCAGATGACGCATAAATTACCTTAGGTGACACAAATTTGCTTACCTGTAGAGCAAATGTAAACAGAGAGAAGAGAGCAGAAGATAAATATAAATCATTACCAGAATGGGGAATTGTTTAGCCGGTAGCACAACACACCTACCACACAAGCAAGCAAACATACACATACACATACACATACACATACACATACACAAACACATATACTATACATAGACACACACACACACACACACACACACATACACACACAGACTAATAAAATAATGACGATGATCATCATCATCATGAAGATAGAAAAAGATGATGATGATGATGATGATGATGACGAAGAAAATAACGATAATGATGATGATGATGACAATCATGATGATGATGATGATGATGATGACGAAGAAAATAACGATAATGATGATGATGATGACAATCATGATGATGACGATGACGGAAGAGATGACAATGATGATGATGATGATGATGAAGATGACAATGAATGATAAGTGATGATAATAATAATTACGAAGTTCACAATGAACCTGTAAATACTGAAAAACACTTAAAGGTGATACCCGTTTCTTCAGCAACCATTTAAAACAATCATCTTGTCAGAGACACGACATGACTCATTAACATTTTGTCATTTACAGAGGGGTACATCCATATTAAGTTACATTTCCACATATCAACTGAGGTACTGCACATGTACATCCATTATCAATTAAAGACAGATAAGATCAACTGCACATCGCAGACAAATTTGGCACGGCTATGTTTAAGCACATCTGATATTGATTGAGGCAGATAAAATCGAACGGAACTGCTGTGCCGATCTCGGTGAGAACGTGTTTGAATTTCATGTCCCGGATACAGGAAAATTCATTAGTGTCCGCCAGTCACCTTGATACGATGTCACATGAAACTAGTGCAGTTTAAAACAGGTCACACTTGGATATGTTTCTGTTTCTCATTGAATATAATTGTTCGTGAAGGGAATATTACTATAATTGTTGTAAAAGTCTCATTTAATTCAGTATTAAAGACACTATACAACATTGCGGAAGACCCGTTTAAAAAATTGTCAAACTTTGCTATCTGGCATATCTGACAGTGTTTGAATGGGTAAATAAACATCCTAAAACACAAAAAGTTCAGACAGTTATGCTGTCACTTGTAAAATATGTACAGAAGAAAATCATTCTTGGCCAATGGAAATTCTGCAACACAACAGTCTATGGGGAAAAACTGGATTGGTCTCTAAATGATTTTTACTTTTTTAAAGCACTTAATGATCATTTTGAACTGTAAGTTTTCAGAGCTTAATTTTTAGACTTTATCACAGACACTAGCAGCAGGGGGAATCATGTAGTTCACATTTTTAAAATGGAGATATTGTTATACCATGCCTTTTATATAACTGTTCAAATTGCAGAAGTTGTAGTAGAAGTAGTGGTAGTATTCGTAGTATATTATTATTCATTATCCTTATTAGTATTAGTGTTGTTATTATTATTATGTTACTATTATTACAATTTATTATTATCATCATCATCACCATCACCATCATCATTATCATTTATTATGATTATTATTATACCCTTTATAGTACAACTTCATCTCAGTATTTATAAAGGTATTACACAAAGTTTTGTGATGAGGGGGAAAGGTAATTTTCCCAGCAATTTCTTAAACTGATTCAAAGAATTTGCAGACTTGGATGTTTGTTACTCTAACAAGAACTTGCTGGTCTGACCTGGTCGCATCAAACTCCCATTACATCATAACGACAACTGCGTATGGCACATCGAACGAAGTATGATATCAATCAAGCAATGATTAACGCAGAAAAAAGGTCATCTGGCTGCCACGGCCGGTCAAAAGGCTGGCATGCATGTGTCAATTACACTCAATCTCGTGAATGGACTTGTAGACGGGGGCCCTACTTCTCGGGCATGCTTCCGAGCCCGCAGCTCCCCCAGCTCGCGACGACGATGACAACGCTCTTGGGTTTCATTCAATATACTCGTGCAAACAGTGCGTTATTTGATTGTACCCGTGATTAGGCATGTTGCCTAACACGTGACGTCAATGAACATGAGTGTGGCAGACCCATGGGGTTGGGGTGAGGGGATGGCGGGGGGGGGGGGGTGGATGGATGGACACGACTGAAGGACCAAAGTTAAGCAGTACAGTATGAATGAAATGACCGAAAGGTTTCTCGATTGTTTTTTCTACAGCGTCTCGTCACTTCTGCCAAACGACGACGAGATCAGATACAGGGCCCCCGAGGCTTTGTAGGAACAGTACAGCAGGACGGGTTACACGTGAGCTTTAAGATTTGATATCAAGCTGTGAGAGTCTCATATCTCATCATGATGTAAATTAAAAGGAGTACCAGCACTGATAAATTTGTGTGCATCCTCATGGCATGCAAGGGTGCACTACGGCATATCAGCCTTTGTTTCCATATATTTTGTACATTTTTTTTTTTGCCTTTTCCAAATTTAGAGCATGTCCATCATTACCATTACTGAATCTGAAATGCTGCTTGTCTAATGGACCAACAATTATAATATATTAAAATTTATGAATGTTTAACATCTCTTCTGAAACCTAGTGATAAGCTTTTCTTTCATTTATTCTCATGAATACATTTTCAATACTGAAAATGTGTAAATTGTATAACATTAGTTGTTGCTTTGTCCGGCAAGCTATCAGGTTGTCAAGAGCAACCTTTGTTAGAATGGTGTGTATAAAATTTGCATAATTAAGTACATAAAGTTTAGCAAACATGTACATGTACCCTTCTGAAAAAGGTTGCTCCTGGTGACCTGATAGCTGTTGGAAGGAGTGTCGCACATTGCAACAAGTAATAATGATAATAATGATAATAATGATAATAATAATAATAATAATAATAATAATAATAATAATGATAATAATGATAATAATGATAATAATGATAATAATAATAATAATAATAATAATAATAATAATGATAATAATAATAATAATAATAACAATGATAATAATAATAATAATAATAATAATAATAATATTGCCGTTCTTATATAGAGCATAATTAGCCTTGACACAGTCTCTATGCCCTCAGAAAAAAGAAAATATGATAATAAGAAAGAAGAAAAATAAAATGCTGCATCCAGATCAAACATTCTTAGTACTAATTGATAATGATAATATATAGCATAAATCCTCATAATATGCATTATAAGTATCAATTGAATAAAAGAACTGTACATAAGAACAGAAACCATTGTGGTCCCCAAAATACAGAATAATTGAAAAGCCCAATCAGTAAAGTAATGTATGCCTAGACAGGTCGCATTTCCACTATTGAAAATTAATTCATACTAAACAGGTGAAATAAATAACTCATCACTAGGCTTCAGAGAGAAAACATCCATAAATATGAATAGATCTATCTCACAAAAAGTATCTATTTCCTCTTCTCTTCCATGAAAATTGTCCGTTATACAACTGCCATATTTTCATCATCATCTCTGCCCACCCCAAGAGATTTTGCCCAATTTGTTCCTTACACAACTGTGATTTACATAACACATAACACATGGGTAAGATTATTTAGGCGTGGTGCCAGGGTAAAATTTCAGGGGGGCAAACCAAGGATTTTGCAACAAGTCAAATAAAAATGGCATTAGGTACAAAAGTACACTGGTCTATGATGCAAATCAATCCGACAAACAAAAAAAGGTCATCAACTACGGAAGAATATTAGTTTCATACTAATGAAAATATTAACCCGTTGGAGACTAAGTACGAGTTAACTTGTGTCTATGAAAAATGAGTGTTTGAAATTTGAAGAACACTAATCTGGGATGCTAATCCACATGATAGTGCTTTGGTATAGTACATGTATGTCCAAGACAAAAAAAAAATTTTAAGGGGGCAAAATTGTTGAAAACACCCCCTGCCCCCCGTGACACCGCCCTCAAAATTACCTAAATTTGCCCGCCACCAACGATCTTTCGAGGATATGAATCCACCAAGATATGACGAGAGCTACAAAGATGACAGTAGCAGATCAGATGCCCAATAACAAGGACATTTGTACAAATTGATCATCAGAGCCCATCTAAATCAATGCCACTTATCTGGTTTTGGAATTGGGCAGGCTGTCGCGGAAAATGAAATTACTTGGGCTTTGCAGCGAGATAAACGAAGGCAGACAGGCTATTTGTCTGCCGATGGAGAGAAAAATGTGAGCTTAAAGGGTACACCGTCGACGTACGATTCCGCCATAAAAACTCACATTTGTTTTTTTCTAAATGAGATGACATAACGAGCTTGATTATAGTGTTCTTGATTGTTCCAAGTGTCAATTAATGAATTTCATGGATCTTTTATTTACACACTACATCTACGTGTAAGTATCTTGATTCGAACAAACAATTCTACCAAGTAGAGCTGACTGCAACAGCAGTGCTGATTGTAATTGTTCCATTGCACATTTTGCGCGTAAGTGTACTGATGCTATAAATACGTCGCAATCACACTGGGCGATTATTAAAGTGTTTTTCATTGTTCCAAGTGTTAATTTATGAATTTTATGGATCTATTATTTACATCTAAGTATCTTGATTGAAACAAATAATTCTACCTAGTAAAGCTGACTACAATAGCAGTGCTGTTTATAATACACCTATCAATTGTAAGACTCACCCTTCGACCCCCGGGAATGGTGCGTCACTTGTCAAACGTGAGTCGGATTTCATATACCATGACGCACCTGTGTGTCTCGACTATGACGGACCATTTTCTTACAATGACTATGCCTAGGCCTATTTAGACGTATACAAACTGACGCACCCCATTCACCATGCTGTGACGGACTAAATGCTTCCATGACCGTACCCTGCGTCATTATTTGTTGGTAAATGACCCATCCATGACGCAGCATTCCCG
The DNA here is from genome assembly GCA_001188425.1 of Eucidaris tribuloides. NCBI lineage: Eukaryota > Metazoa > Echinodermata > Echinoidea > Cidaroida > Cidaridae > Eucidaris > Eucidaris tribuloides. The sequence goes on along the minus strand of JZLH01S0088965.1, from coordinate 12,334 downwards.
GGGTCGAGGGGTGCGTCTTACAATTGATAGGTGTATAATTGTTCCATTGCACATTTTGTGTGTATTAAGTGTATTGATGCTAATACGTAGGGCCTATCAATCACACTGGGAAATATAGTAGTTTTTTTTCTTCCTAGTGTCCATCAATGAGTTTTATGGATCTCTTATAAGCAGACCTACATCCAAGTATCTCAATTCGAACAAAAAATTCCACCAAGTAAAATTGACTACAACAGTGGTAATGTTTGTAATTGTTCCATGGCACATTTTGTGTGTAAGTGTATTGATGCTATAAATACGTCGCAATCACACCGGGCAATTGCAGCAAATCGATAAGAACTAGTCTCGTATGACAGAAAATACATTTTATATGAATGAATGACATAAATCGATGCCATAGTATGACGTAAAGTCTGCACGCCAAAGGGGCTGCAAGATTTTATCACGCAAACCAAGCCAGATCTGTTTCACATTGTACGGAAAAAAAACCCTCATGAACGTTTCATATCATTATCTGAGTTAAAAAGAGTAATGTTTCCTTTCTTGTGTGTGACTGTCTGTTTGTATCTTCATCTACGTTAGTAAATATGTGTATTAGTATATGTAATGTGTAATGTGTATGTATGTATGTGTATCCATCTTTGAGTGCAAGTGTGTGTCTGTGTGTGTGTGTGTGTGTCTGTCTGTCTGTCTGTCTGAATGTGTATGTGTAGGTCTTTGTGTGTGTATGTGTGTGTGTCTGTGTCTTTGTCTGTATATCTGCTTGTACCTTTATTTGCCTCCTGCGCTGTCAGTTGTGAAACCCAACTACAGAGATTTCCTATTTTGGATATGATTACTGTAATAAAAGCATGTCACCTTGTTTGTTATCTCACTGATTGTCTAAGTTATTAATAAAGATTCCAATCTTTGATCTGGATTAGTTTTTCCACATTAAAATATGGTTAACACGCAGTGAATGGACTTATATTGCTTGAAACAAATTGAACAGACTAACATAAAAGCACTTGTGAAACCCATATAGCATATCAACAAATGAAAAGTTTTGTCACTTTAGTAATCTCTTTTTGAATTGTCAGATGTTAAATCAAATTTGTAAAACTATCTTAGTAAAGTCCAAAATTTGTTTTCCAAAATGTGCAATGGCAAACTAAAATGTTAATGCAATGTCCTGGATTTTAAATATGTGAATAACATGTAAGTACGTATTAAGGGGGAATGCATTGACGTCCTTTGGTGAATATATCATCAACTATCTGACCATACTGGATCACCATGCTAATTAGTGTTCCATGTTCCATCCTTCACATCACCCTAAACCAGGTATTCCTAGAGCCTGCTCATTTTTTGTTTCTTTTTTTGCCCATCTCATTCTCATATTGGATATAAATATGCATAATTTGAATTAAATTTAGATCGATTTGATTCCTTAAACCCAGAGTGTTTATGGGTGTACACATCAAAACTTGAAGAGATAAGATGGAATGCGGATAAGGTCAACACCTCCCAATGCATTTACTGATATAATGACCCCTAATATTGCAGTATGTGTACTGTCAGTGAAAACTTAGTTACATTGTATCCTTTGTTCTCTAAACTTTTAGACATTGTTTGTATTGTGGAGGTTCATTTTAAGAAATTATGTACTTTGATATCTAGTGAAATGATAGTGTTTGAATTATCGACAAATAAATACCCTGAAAAAATTAGGATTTGAAGAAGTCCTTACTTTGGGATAAAACTTACTCTAGAATGATAATGTTACAGGCTTCTGCTGTCTAAATTTCATGGGCAAATGTTTGGTGCATTTTAAACAATCACCATCATTACTTCATTATGGCAGGCAGATATGTTTTGAAGCTTTGTATGAGATCAATTTCTGTCGGACACGCAGATTAATTCAATACTGTAAATGGATACTTATTTCTGCCCAAGTAAACAAATTAAAGACAAATCCTTCCCAGCCAGGAATACACTCAACCGATGTATACATTGGTATATGTTTTAACCTGTTTGCTTCTTGAGACATTTTTTTTACTTTTCCAAATCATGTCAATGCCCTTTAAGAAACATATGCTGCCACTGAAAAGAATGTTTACAACAACATGAAATACGCATCCATTGAACTAACTGTCCATTCAAACACAACATGTCAAATAGCAAAGTTTTGATAATCTCTAATTTGGGTTGTTTTCACAATGTTATATAGTGTCTTTAAAGCCCAAGTTTAGTTTTGGGGATTTCCTTTTTATTTGAAAGCTTTATGCCCAAAGGTCATATCACACCAATAAAAGATTCTGAATGTCTTTCGTTTTTTTTTTTTTATTAATTAATGAAAAATCTCTGACTCTGCTCTTTCTGATGAGGTATAATTCAGATAACCTTAACACCTTATTAACCCTTTGGATGCTATAATGTAAAACATAGTGGAAAATCTTGGGGGTACCGAAATATCTCGAAGGTTCCCCCCCCCCCCCGAGATTTTTTATTAGTTAATTTTAAAGGCCCACTGTCATGACAGGATGAAAAATGCCCTCTTTTGAATAAAATCATGGAAAGGCTGCACTGACACCCACAATGCAACGGAAACAGCCATGACAGTGTGGAAAATAGGCATTTGTTTTCCTCCCATACTAATCTGTACACAATGACACTTAAACAGTCCATGGTGGTGAATATGTGCCTGCATTCCAAGACTAGTTGAGATCCTCTCTGTGGTTGAGTTGACCCGTGACAGTGGGCCTTTAAAAAAAACGAAAGACATTCAGAATCTGTTATTGGTATGATATGACCTTTGGGCATAAAGCTTTCAAATAAAAAAAAAATCCCCCAAACTAAACTTGGGCTTTAATGTAGATTTTGATTAAGGCGATTCCAATCTGATAACAAGTTGTTGTAAATCAAACAAGCATTAGAGACCACTCACAGTGAAAGTTTAAGTAAACATTAACAACTATAATAAAGTCAAGTTCCCCGCTGTTCGTCAGTTGATTCGATCCAATTCAAATCCACATGTACATTCTCCACATTGAAATGTGTCGCTCCGAACAAAAACAGAATTTAAAAACAAAGTCTTACGAACGAAGCGGTCTCCTGGCACATGAAATATAATCCGCATTTTGCGGCAAATATGCCATTACTGCCGAAATAACGGTGACCTCAAAGGCTAGAAAATGTCACGTCGCATCCAGAGGGAATCTTAAATGTAATTGTTCGGAGCATGAAGGTACTGTTCGTGCACCTTGAGCAATGTCTTAATGTACACAAATTTCATCAGAACGAGCAGTATTATAATTTTGTGAAATAACATTCTCACGTGCTCTACCTGTTTTCCGCCGTCCCCGTAAAGAGTATCCCGGGCGTATATTAAAACAAATTAAACGGGGAATGTTGATGTGGAACATACATATTCTGACACCGAAAACGATCTGTCAAGCCAGTAAATTTGAGTAGTAATTGAACAAAACCTGAAATTATTGAGCGAGTTTGACATTTCCAATTTATCCTCAAGTATTGAATTAACCTTTGTGTGCAAAGTAACTGAAGGGAAGTTTGAGTTTATTTGCCATTTTGTCTTCAAACTACTAGATATTATGTGTCGACTATAAACACTGAGAAAAGGTATCTAAAATAAACATAGATACATACATTTGATACCAAATGCTGATGGTATGGAAATGAAAATTCTTTCCAGAGGTTGTAATTTTGTTTGATTGTCATAATGGCAGGATTGGAAGGTTGCCTCAATTTAGGGTAAAATGATAATAGAATCAGATCTGCTGTTTAACAGGGCTCCACGCTAACTTATTTCCATGCTTGCCCTTTGGGCAAGAAAAATGAATACTTTCACATTTTTATTTGTCCAAAAGGAAGAAAAATAATTGCCGGAAAAAGGGCATTAAAAAATCCTTTTTTTGCTGATTAATTGTAACCCCCACCCCCCAGGGTAAAAAATACTTTTCTTCTTCACGGTGGCTCTTTTGAAATAAAGTAGCCCTCGTGAACAGTTTACTCTATGTAGTTACAGGATTTTACGGTGGCTATTTTGAATGATTAGGGGGCAAATCGCCCTTAGCCACCGTCTATTTTTTCGCTGCCATTTTTTTTTTCCGGCGCTGCCACCCCCCCCCCCCTCCCCCCGCCCCCCCCCCCCCCCCCGCCCCCCCCCCCCCCCACCCCCCCCCCCCCCCCTCCCCCCCCCCCCCTCCCCCGCTCCCCCCCCGCCTTCTATGAAACTGGAAGTTTGTATATCTTCAATTTCCAAGGGTTGCCAAAAGGTGAGTTATGAATTTAAAGAGTGAACAAGTTACCACAATTCTGCACAAGCACATCATCAGTAAAATGAGATTTTTTAGAAGTTTCTCGATGTGATCACATTTTACTTGGTCCAATCGGGCCAGCAGATTTTGATATTATTATCTTTACATCGCCCAGATATGAATTTTACTTGCCCAGAAAACTCCCTGTGTTTAAGGTTACTGCTTGGTTGGTGAACATTTTCGAGGTAAACTATCTAATACTATCAGATATTGGAGAAGAGATCAATTTACTGATGGTAAACTGAATAATTGTTCTCCTCATTAAACCAGTTCCTGACATAACATAATTATATATTCCAACTAAAATATACAGTGTGTCTCAAAAAATAATGTGCAAGCAAAGTGCCCTCTTTGGGCAATTAGAAAATACTTCTTGTGACATTGATCTGTACATCAACGTCAAGAGCATTTATCTTACTTTCAAAACCGTTAATTTCTGTTCAATGCGCTTGTCTTAATCTTGAGATATGTTTATTTAAAACTAGGGAAGGTAGAAATCACAATTAGTGAACTTGTACTATAATCCCTTGTAATAAGTGCCATAATGTGATTCCACCATTTTGCTTATTTACAAGTTATCTCAAGATTAAAACAAGTAAATTGAACAGAACAAATGCATATTTGAAAGCCTAAGACTTTGCCCTTGACGTTGATGTAAAACATCGTGTCCTTGGTTAAATGTTTTACAAAGGGTATTTTGTTAATTGCAAAGAGGCGCGCTTTTTACATTACACAATTTTTTTAGACATGGTGGCCAGCACGGCTGTCTAAAAAAATTGCTACAAGTGAAAAGCGCCCTCTTTGACAGTTTAAAATACTCTTGCTGACATAATGTTTACTATCAACGTCAAGGCAAGTCTTTAGCTTTTTAACTGCTGTTTAATTTATCCGAATTGCGTTGTTTTTATCTCGAGATATCGTTGCTAACAACAAAAGGGTAGAATCCACAATCGTGTTCACTTTTACAGGGAGAAAGGCCTGATGCTATCATTGCTAGTAAAAGTGCCACATTGCGATTTTAACCTTTTCGTTGTTAACTGACCAGTATCTCCAGGATTAAAAAAGCAAAACTGAACAGAATATAACGGCATTTGAAAGCTTAGACTTATGCCCTTGATACGATTAGCATCAAGTCGACCAAAAATGTTTTTCTCATAACCCAAAAGGGCGCTTTTGACTTTGCACAATTATTTTTGGAGACACACTGTAACACGCTAGCCATATTTACACGTTTTCAACTCATTTGGTTTCTCTGAGGCATCTTTTTTATTATCTCCCAACCATGCCACTATCTTGAAGTAACATCCAACATTAAAGGACTCCCAGTTTGGTTGTGCTTATACATTATTACTTTTTAATACACAAACATAATCACAAAAGCCCTCCATGTTCTAATCTATAATACTCAGGAATAAACATTTTGCCTCTCATTGTATTTGGAACACTCTTTTCTCCATGTTTTACAATGGAGAGGGATTGCACAGACATACAATTATCACAAACCTTGAAATCAATAAAGTCTCTACTTGGGTGTTACACTCTTTCAAGACTCTCATACATACTTCTGACATCTGAATTAAGGAGTTTGTCAGAAAATTCAATATCTTCCTCCTTCTCCTCCTTCCCACCCCTCTAAAGATGCGAAAATTGGCATTCGAGGAAGTGAAAAGTCAGCGTTTCGCATTCTCTTCCAATGATGTGACCTTTCGCCATGATTAATTTCCGCCGAATATTTTACCTTTGGACTACTCCGAATGTTTGAGTCCGTTACTCTGCTGTCTTCGCTGCCCTTAGGGCGATTTACCGGCTCATGAATCTCACTTTGCATTTCGAGGAACTTGGAGTAATCATTATTTTCTCTCACCATTAAGAAATAACAAATGACACATGGAATATCCTCTATCTTTTATTAAAATCAATAATGCATACTGTGTAGATGGTCGTCTTGCGAACATCATGCTTATATTATTAATACAATGAACATTCTGTGGTTGGTTGTTTACTTCAATGTATGTTTTTGTCTGTCCTGTGAGTGTACCTGTGTGTGGGTTTCTGTGTGTGAGTGTGTGTGTTTATGTGTGTGTGTGTGTCGTCGTGTGATTGTGTGGTGTGTGTTGGTTGTGCGTGTGTGGTGTGTGTGCGGCGTGCGTGCGCCTCTGGTGCGGCATTGCGTGCGCCCGGGTGCGTGCGTGCGTGCCGTGCGTTGCGTGCAGTGCGTGCGTGCTGTGTGTAATTACACATTTGTGTAACATAGCACTTGATGTAAACACACAGTTCGACTTGACCACCAAATTAGTAGCAATTAATCAAAAAGTTAAGTTACTGTAGCAAATTTGACTCCACTAGTTCTCATTAATACTGTTCATATCTGTGACAATCTGTAGTGTGCGCGGCAGTGCGTGAGTGCGTGCAGTAAATGCGTGTGTGTGTGTATTGCACATTTGTGTACTACAACTTTGCTACGCGTAAACACACAGTTCGACTTGACCCAAATTAGATAGCATATAATCAAAGTTAAGTTACTGGTAGCAAATGGTTGACTCCCACTAGTTCTATTAATACTGTCGTAATCTTGTGACAATCGCTGTGAATTTTAAGGTGGTCTATGTTGCGTCTGTGTGTCATAGAATCTGTGTGTCGTGTGATACCTGTATGTGTTTGTGTGTACTGTTCAGTATGTAGGTGTATGCCAGTGTGGCAGGTAGTATATTTGTGTGTCTCTTGCTGTTCTTCTCAGTATGTCTTTATGTATGCGATTAATAAGGTATCACGTGTATCAGTTTTCTCACCATCTTGTGACAACTTGAAATTTCAGTAGAGTATAGCTACCGAAAATGAGGTACGGAGGATGCGCTTGACAAAAATGACATTTGAACATGCTAACGCCTTAAACAAATCTATACATCTCAACCTGAAACCATCCTCATTTTCACACCAGTATTGTAATGAGCCAAATCATTTACGGGGAGTCAGAAATGAATGCAACGCCAAATCCTTTAGGGGCAGGCAAACAACATACAACAAATATTTAGCCCAATGTAAGCTTTATACCAGCGATAAATTTCATTGGGGGGGAAAGCTCCCCCCCCGCCCCAATCTGACATCAGAGTTTCAGATAACAAAATCCACGCTGGCAAGCTTGCAAAGATTTTAATAACAAACAAAAACATACAGCATACGTTTAAAAAAAATAAAAAATTTAATCCCAAAATATGTCATAAACTGGAAAATAAAAATCATAAAAACTGATATGAGGGCCATGAAACATAATGTATTTCACTTTCATATGGTGTACTACCTGATCATTCAAATTTGGTCACGGTTGACCTGGTCAGCAAATCAATTTTGAAAACACCATCAAAATCACTTCTGCCCAATTTTGAGTTTGCAGTGTGCATGCCTGTGACTTGGTGCTTTGCTAGGGAATACTTGAGCACGTTATCATGTAGAACAAACTATACACAATATTAGAGTTGGCCGATAGTTTTGATAAGATTGAAATTAATTGATGTTGAAAAAAATAATCGAATCAAGATAAATGATCTCTGATTTAATCAATAATTATCGCCTCAGAGGCACGATATGGCCCAACAATACCATCGATTATGAACACCTAATGAGCGTAAAGTATGCACTGCAGTGGGAGGCGACCAAGAAATCCTATACATGTAGCCTACATATGTGATGAATTAAAAACTTCTGAGACACAGTGCTACTACCTGTATATCATATTAAGGTAAAAACAGTGGGTGGCTCGAATAAAATAGAGACCTTCATGCTGTTTATGTGCTTCAGCTATCAAAACATGTGGTAGTGCAAGACCAGTAGTGCATTACGAAAGAATGTCAACAAATATAACAACTCTTTCAACACACTGGCCCAGTGCCAACTAAAAATGCTATGTATAAACAAATGCAGCACTATGAATCTCCTGATCAAGTTACAAGAGGTGTCTACAGAAAGCCAACATTGTTTTGACCACGTTTTGATTAACAAGCTGTTATAATTTAAGCCTAAAATAAATTGACCTTATTCGATGCAAATCTGTTTTTCAACTTAGGCGATAATATCGTGTTATACGACACTGTTTTTTTGCCGATAACGAACGAGGTTTTAAATAAATATCGCCCAGCTCTACACAATATTGTGCAAAAGAACAATTTTTGACATGTTTGATACGATTGATTGCTGAAGCAGTCATCAGTCTGATGAGTTGACATATGAATGACCAAATATACCAGGATGAAAGGCAAAACTAGAAATATGAGAGCCAGTCGAAGGTGATTCAAATACCTCGCCTTATCATGTCCTCACTAAAAAGGTAAATGACTGTTGGGGGTAGTCCTCAACTTGGGGCTGCACACTACTCTCAGAATCAAGTTAAACTAATGCAAGGATTCTTCCTTTTGTGAAGAAAATCTTGGAGTCAAACGTGACTCTTATCTAAATAAACAATGTCAATATCACTCGTAGCATGCGAACCTGCTGGTGTGGCTTTCTATGGGTCTTATTTTTATCATCCCGCGAAAAAATTAAGAGACTCCTATGTTTATTGCTTGATTCTCCTTACGTAAACAAATTACAGACAATCCTCCAGGTGGGAGATCCCACTTCCTGCTAGTGTATAGTTGCGTATATATTTCACACTCATTTGGTTCTTGAGGCATTTTCAAGTTTCCCAAACATGGTCACTAACTATTAGATTGTGTCAGGGATCTGCAGTCATCTACTTCCTTCATTATCAATACCAAACGGTAGTTTAGTACTTTACAAATGGATTGTGAAAGTTTGAGATCCATTACGTCATGAATTTGTTTGTTTTATGAGAAAAACTAATAAACGACTGTTCACCAAATGTTGTTCATTTCCGTGAGTTTCAATTTTTCTCAAACTGCGAATCCCTGGTTATTGTGTAACGTCGGAAGACCAGCGCAGGCACTAATTGGTCACAACAGGCTAACCTCCGCACAACATTTAGCTAACGGCCTGAATCGGGACAATTTTGGGAAAGGCACGTGCACGTTTGACGTCGCTGTTTTTTTGAAATGCTTCCCCAGTTTGAAAAAGTATTGAAGTTTAACCGGTCCAATTTTCACAAACTTAATACTTTACCCAAGTCCTCTATGAGAGTGTTTATTATATGATCAAATCTTCACATTGGATATTGATTTCAGCGCTGATTTCATTCATTGTAGATGTTTTTGATCGTGCAAAATCATGACACAATCTTTAATTATGCTTACTATCGATGATGCAGGTCTCAGTATTCTGACACATTTCTAAAAATGTATCTTGCACATCTTCAGCCCACTGGTCAATAATAGGAAGTAGTTTGATTCGCAAGATTTGCAATTGGATGGACGACCGCAGTCAAACTGACCAACCGACCACCTGCCGTCAGCTGCCACCAATTACTCTCGCGATTTCGCTTGTACCCCTTCAAACTCGTTTGGCGGAGTATTATTCATTCCTTGATATCAGATTTTTATGTTACTTGTTTGGACTATGTAGACTATCAGAAATATATCTCTGGATCAATGGTTTATAAGTTTTATCTAAACTTTTTTATAATATCGATCACATTTCAATGTACTTTGTACACTCTGTATTGATGTTAGGTCATTAGTTTTGAGCGGCGTTAAATTTCTAGATTGTTTTATTTTACCTTTTTGTTTGTTTTGTAATTTTCAACTACATGTACTTTGTTAATTGTACAATATTTTGTAGTTTTTTAATGCAAATGTGGTAATTAAATTCAGTTCAATCGGTGAAAGTTTTGGTATTGCAGGATATTTGGAAAAGTTTGGGCCATTTTATTACATAGAATTTCACGAGTTCTGAATGGCCAGTGCTCTTTGGTAGAACGCGGTGCCGTCAATTGAGTCATTATGAAGGATATCATGACTCAGTGTCATTCGTAATTGGTGTCATTCTACAGGACTTCGTCAACACTTGGGGTATATTATCCATTTTTTTCTCTGCTACATTGTTAAAAACTACTTATCATTTCCAAATAACAGTCTTTGCTTCATTCAATCTCAAAGTACCTCAGTAAACATCCGAGATAAGAAGATGGGCTGTTCCATCAATGGCATTTTCCAATATTTGTTAAAAAACCATCTGCTTTCAAGATGTAACTGGAAACGGTTTCCGTGTCGTTGACGTCTGTAACATCTATTTTAAGGTTATTCAACCAGTCCAGGTCTCTCTCTCATAATATATTGTCTGCGTTACGGTGCGGCACTTTGTCAGTGTACAGTAGCAACAAACCACTGGGATCGGGATAGGCAGCTTCATTGTTTGGGTGATGATTTCGGACGTAACGCAGAAAACCATGCTGTGTGACATTTTGTTTGGAAACCCTGTTAAATCTGGACACGGCAGTCCTTCATTCAAGGGATATGGTGCCTTCACTGCATTGCTGCCCCTAACTTACAGTGCATCATGCAGGTGTTCTGTTAGGAATGTTCCTAACAAGGCTATTGGAGTATTATTTGTTATGGCATCTGTAATTTAATTCTAAAACGTTGTGTTGCGGGATGTAACCAGAAACCGTTTTCCCGTTTTGTCTGAAACATACTTTAGTAAATAATTTGCAAACAATATGTTTTGAACAAACTGTTTGTGGTACTCCGTGTACTCCAGTGACAGCACACAATTTTATCTAAACAGTGATTTGCACAGTTGTATCATGTCCTTATAAAAGGATATTACAATGAATGTCACCGAGGAATTGTCCCACTTTGTGGTCGACTTCGTGGAATTGAACATATTACAAAGAAAGACTGCCGACAGATTGGCTTATCAAGGGTGACTTGAGTCGACCAATGACGGCACAGACGACACCGCAGACGAGCGTTCGACACATTGGTAATCCGCCGCACGGATGCATCGCTTGTCTGTGAAACCAAAGAACGTGCAGATTTTTCACACGTCAGTGTTGGCGTTGACGCTCGTCTGCCCGAGACCTTGAAATCGTCAATTCAGCACCACGGTAATATGCGTCCGTAATACGAATGCCGTGTTATTGACGCCGCCAAGTGTGGAAGCCCGCTCCAAGCATGCAAAGCCTGCACGGGCGTGCGCAGAACATAGTGCTTCAAGTGCGTGTGTACTGGTAACGTGTAATCACCCACGACAATCTGAGTATTTTACAGTTTCACCAAGACTCCAAGGACGGTACTCTGTCTTCTAGACTCTCACAACAGAGAACTGGGCAAAGGCATGATGCAATGATTGCTTACTAGAGAGCTGTCTGTGGGAAACGATATACCAAATAAAACAAAGTGCCAAGCATCAGGATTTTCCAAAAGGGGCAGGGAGCCAGCGGATAGCAGGGTGATAGCAGAGGGATGGGCGAGGGGGTTCCAGGGGTGGAGTGCGAGCAGGTGGCAAGCCCCATACAAACAGTTTTGGAGTGTGAACAGCAAACAAAAATTCATCTGTTTTGCGGTTATGATGGAGGGTGAGGTGGGTTTGGGGTGTTGGCAGAATGTTTTTATCTTTTGGAAGGGTGATTTAATCACAATTTAAATTTCAGGGGGTTGGGGACGACATCTATAACTTCATATATGGCATAGGTAGGGTTGATGGGTTTTCATCCGCAACCTACCAACCATTCCCACCGTGTGTGGCATTGTCACCATGGCAATGACTTAGATGCAAAATATTCTTTCCATTTTCCCGTTAGTTTTAGCTCCTCTTTTCTCTGTTTCTTCCTTCCATTAATCTTCTTTTCCCCTCCCCTTTTCCTTGTTCTTTTTTTTTTTTTTGCCTGAAGCGTCACACAGAAAGGGGATCATGCACCAATTCACATCCCTGCCCCCCCCCCATCCATCACAGACATGGGAATTGTATCAATAATCTGTAGCTTCAGATGTGTACTGATAGCTACTACAGTGCACTCGCTTGCTTCACTTCCAATGGATACCAACGGCTGTGCACCTTTGATTTCGAAAAATATCCACAAGATCTCAGGGTTGCAGTGTTCCGCAATTCTCAAACGGCCAAATTAA
>JZLH01S0088932.1:9415-21867 GCA_001188425.1 Eucidaris tribuloides | reverse complement strand
TGCTTCAGAGAAGCTGGATTGAAAGCCAAACCATCTAAGTGCCAGTTCTTCCGTAAACAAATTTCCTACTTGGGCTACGTCATAAGAGCAAAAGGATGGCCATGTTGAAGGAAAGCCAGTTGGGTAAATGGGAAACTGTATAACAAAAGGAGAACACAGATTGACTGTCCTACACTAGTAGTAGTGGTAGTGGTAGGGTTGGGGTGGTAGTAGGGGTGGTAGTAAGGGTAGTGGTAGGGGTAGGGGTGGTAGTAGGGGTGGGAGTAGTGGTGGTAGTTGTGGTAGGAGTAGTGGTAGTAGTAGTAGTAGTAGTAGTGGTGGTAGTAGTAGTGGTAGTAGTAGTAGTGGTAGTAGTAGTAGTGGTAGTAGTAGTAGTAGGAGTAGTGGTAGAATTAGATATTGTAGCAGCAGTAGTAGGGGGATGAAGAAGAAGAGCGGAAGTAAATGTGAAATGTTAGAAATGTGAAATCTTAGAATTTTATTTTGCCTCGTTTTTCATTAGATAGTTGGTTAGTTATGTGAATAACATATACATTTAAGTTACAGAAAGCAATAATATACATGGTATAATTGGGAAATCTGTTTTCCATATATTATATGTAATATGACAGCCGAAAAGTTTATTTTAATGTCTGTGGTCCAACTTCTCTACATTACGTTTCAAAGAAAATTATTTCTCTCTTGTTTTTGTTTTGCTACAGGAAGGGCCAGGTCCTGCGGGTACAAGAGGTGCCAGAATTGTTTGGGTTCACAATGGAGAAATGCTGTTCACTAGTGGCTTCAACAGGTAGTTCTAACATATTGGGCTTAAGACATTGTTTAACCCCAACTGCACTGGGGGAGGGGGAGGGGGAGGGGGAGGGGGCATGGGAGGCCCCGCCCCCTTGACGTTTTGCATATATCTGCGACGCGAAAAGCTCTCGCCGTGACGTTTCGTCACTTTTTTCCTTCAAATCTCTTGCATCGTTTAAGACCATTTTCGCGACGTCCGGGTACGTGGTTCCGGAGTTACACATAATTTTGTACATGCATGTCACACCAAAAATTGCTTAAAAACGTGACTTTATGTACAATTTCAATACAAATTGTGTTTTGAGCCCAAAATAATAAATGTATGAATATTTTTGCTATTTCTTATTCAAATTGATTGATTTTATGCTATTTATGATCGCAACAGTGCCCCCGACAAATTTCCTTGAAAAAACAATAAAAAAACAAAAGGTCGGAAAACAAAGAAATATATAGGAAATTGGTAAAAACAATAAAATACATAAGGAGTAAGTTTAGATATCATAAATGTTTGGTGGTACACTTGCTGAAAACACTACAAAGCGTATCTAAACCAAAAATTAGCACATTTGGAGCTTTATTTAGTGTCTTAGATAAATTAGCTTAATCAATGAAACAACATTACTTTTAAAAATAACAATGCAATATTGTGGAGTACGTGGTGGGCGACATGCGTACCGATTTTTTTCCAATCGTGGAGTCAATGGCCGAGATCATAACGAGGGTTGGCCTCCCAGCCCCCCCCCCCCCTCAGTATTTTCATGGAGCCGAATAGCCCAGTACAGTAAGGGTTAATAATGTTTCCAGTTTTACAAATTTGAGTTACATAACCTCTCATGGTATTAGAAGTTCTGATAAGGTGTGCAAATGAAGCCCTTAAACAAATTATGATAATTAAATGCATTGAAAATGAAAATATATGGGTAATTTATTTATTTATTTATTCATTTTGTTTTATTTCAACAGGGTGGTCTCTTCAAGACCAAGAGGTCCTGCTCTCCCAGAGAGCCCTGCCTCACAATAAAAATTCCACATTCACAATTTACAACATAATGTGTAATCAGTTTGCTGTCTTATTATGTAGAGAATACTGGATGTTTTATCTACATGTGATATTTATCCATACATATCTTGATAGTGGAAGTACAACTTTCCAAAGTTTTATATTCTAGGGGCTATAGTTGTCCATTCAAACATTATCATGTAGTTCAGACTTCAAAGTTTAACATTTTTAAGGAGGGGAAAGCATTATGTTTTCTAGCTGTCCGTCCATACATCCGTACAACCGTGTGTCCACACTTTCTTGTGAGCGAGATTACTCAAGTGCCACTTTAGAGATTTTAAAGAAACTCAGACTAAGGCTGAAACATTGACCAAAAATGAAATAATTTGAATTTGGTCCAAATCCGTCATGGGTCAAAGGTCAGTTCGCTTTGTCCCAAAACATAATTTTTCACCAATATTAGTTATGGATAATTATTATTGATATCATTTGGTGAGCAGGTGTAAAAACAAATTACTATTTTTTCAGATTGGAAATGTACAGTATGCAAAACTGATGTCCTGACCAATTTTAGGAACAAGTACATGCCCAAACAATATCCCTATATTTGATTTTTTTTCTTTGTTGTGTGTGTAGTTTTTCCATTCATTTCCACCCTGAAATAGCCGCACCACCCCCCCCCCCATTTTTTGTTTGGCTTGTCGCATCAATGTGAACCACACAACCTTCTTCTCACTTGATGATGTTTTCTTTATTTGCTTGTCACATCGAAGTGGGAATCCCAGTGGGACACCCCCCCCCCCCATAAAAAAAAAAGAATTGTACAGGCCTGCAGTGTGATCTCAAAATGTCATTGAAACATTGTCTTTGTGATATTTATTATCTTCACTGCAGAGATGCCTCAAGGGCAGTGGCCGTGTACTCTCCCAATGATTTGTCAGAAGCATTGGGGACGATGAAAGTCGACAGCTCCCCAGCCACGCTGATACCGTTCTATGATCCAGACACACACGTTGTTGTCCTGACGGGAAAGGTAGGGATTGACCCCCATTAAATGAAATGGAATTTCCCATGTCTGTTCAGTCAGTTATGTGAGGGATGTAACCATTATCATAAGGAGGGGTGTGATTTATCAACCATTGGAGAAGATGAAAGTTGACAGCTCCCCAGCCATGCTGATACCATTCTATGATCCAGACGCCCACTCGCCCATGTTGTTGTCCTGACAGGAAAGGTAGGGACTGACCCCTATTAAATGAAATGGAAGCTCCCATTTCTGTTATGTGAGGGATATAACCATTATCATATGGAGGGATGTGGCTAGTCAACCTGTTGGAGACTACATGCAAGTATGAGATTTTTGGGCAAAGGTCTGTGGAGAATAGGTGTAATATCAAAATCAAATCATCTCTTATGGGTTAAGTATCTGGTAAGTAGGATAGTTAGTTAGTTTGTGTAAAGTTATGAATATGTTGGGTTTATAAGTTTGAGTCTTTGTTTTTATGCCTCTGCAACAAAGTTGCCAGAGGCATCATGTTTTTAGGTTGTACGTCCATCCATTTCCGTTTCTTAGAAACAAACCTGTGGCAAACCTATTGTTGAATTCTGTGACAGTATGTAGATTTTAGATTTATTTTCTCCATACTAAACTTTACATTGATATATCAATAAATAAATTGCAATCACCTTTAAATGCCATTGCTTGGAGTTTTAAAGCTAATATATACCCACAAATTTGTAGGATATTGGTTCCATTTAGAATCAGTAATGACATCAAGTTTGTAAAATCTTTGCTCCTTGTTTGCTCCATCTCCCAGGGAGAACGTGTATCCATCTGCTACGAGGTCCTAAAAGAGGCTCCGTACTTTCTCCCACTGGCCGGCTACTCATCACCTTCCCCCCAGCAGGTATTAAGTCTAATTGTAGACCATTTACCATTGACACAACAGCAAACATTTTGTAAAGGCATCGTATAACGATATTTCCATTTTAAAAAATGTGAGCTATATGATTCCACATGCTACTAGTGTCTTTGATCTTTGATACGGTCTAAAAATGAAGCCCTGAAAAAATTTATCTTCAAAATGATCATTCCAGGCAGTGGATCTCATTTGCAAAAATCCCCATAGACCAGGAAAAGATAACCAATGCCCTTAGACTATTGATGAAAGGCATGTCTGTGAAATGTGGAGGTCAGTTATTACTTGGAATTTGAAAAATGTGAAAGAAAAACAATACCCGTTTAGTGTACTTTCTATGGTAGGAATTTTTTTCTCGCAAGAAAAAATTCAAATCAGAGTCACTATAATTCTACTAACGGTCACTATAATTCTACTAAAACTGAGTTTCTAGCTGATATATTTTGCTAAAGGTTCCCAGATGGCATTTTCTTCTAAATGCCATTGTATTTACACAATGTTAATTTTTAGGCTTGCAAAAGAGATCCGCTGCCTTTAAGTGCTTTGAAAAAGTAAACATTAATGAGAGATCATTCCAGTTTTCCCCCATAGACTACTACGTTCAAGAATTTTCATCAGCCGAGAATAATTCATATGCCAATTTTCATCTGTACAAAAGACAGCATAACTGTCTCAAGTTTTGTGTTCTAGGGTGTTTATTTGTCCATTCAAATACTGTCAGATATGTCAGATAGCAAAGTTTGACAATATTTTGAACAGGTCTTCCACAATGTTATATAGTGTCTTTAAAACTCACACAAAGAATTCAATTTGAAAAGAATTATCAGAAAAAAATTAAAGTGGTACATGGAAATTAACAGTTTTTCTGCTCTAGGAAATGTCATGGAGAGTCTTGTTTTTTCTTTCAAATCCATATTTTCTCTTTCTAACAGTTTGAAGATTTTGTGTGTTCCAAAACATGACAGTGTTTCCACTACATAAATTATTTAATTTCCATCCTTTTTAGGCATTTTCATTCCTCCCGAAGACGGTGTGCTGCGTCAAAGATGTTGAATTCTTGAGAGCGCTGAAGCTGTCAAAGACGACAATAGAACCCATTTACTTCACATTACTCAGAGTAAAGGTGAGTTGATATTCTTGACTCACTAGCACCTTTTCAACCGTAGGAGCTCCCACGATCACTGTTTGACCGTGTGATGTTGGTGATCATGGAGTGGCTCACTGTCTGTCTTTAGTTCTTTGTATTAGTTTGCAGCTGGGCACCTTGCTCTTCCAGCTAATCATGAAAACTCCTCATCCATATCACCCTTCGTTGTCCCTTATCTCTTTCCCTTCTTCCTGTTAGGGCAATGTTCTCCATATAGAAGTACCATAATAGAAATCAGACATGGTTAATTCAAGTTTGGTAATTAAATCTCATGTTGGTGTTTTAACACCACTGACACCAGCTAGAACACCAATCTTGAAGACAGGCCTGGTGTTCGGGTTGACCTCAAAAAGTATGAAACACTCTCTGTTGTCTGCTTTAAAGCTAGTGTTGAATATTTGTTTGTAAAGCACACTGATCTGCTTTATTCAGAGCATAGGCAGTCTGTTATGTTAGGACCAATTTTACTATGTTGAAATGTTGCGGAACAGTTTCCATGATTTTGTAACAACTTAAAGTTCATTAAGAACATTATGACATTCAGGAAATGATCTGTTCTCTTACAGAAAGAGTATTTTCAAGATGACGTCTTTCCAGACACTGCAGTGACGTGGGAGCCGGCTCTCACCAGTTCTGAGTGGTTTGATGGGAAAGATGGAGAACTCAAGAAGATGAGCCTATGTCCGGAAGGAATGAAACCTTGTAAGTATACCAGTGTGAAGGGACTTGCTCAGTACTGCAATCAAGGTTCCCACAGTCTTAGATATGTGGAAAGTCATGGAAAAATAAATTCTGATGAGAAGTCATAGGAAGTCATGGGGAGGAATCTCCCAAATTCATGGAAAGTCCTGAAAAATGAGTAAACACACACCTTTCATAGAAAGTCATGAAAAATGAGAAAAAAACTCCCAAAATCATGGAATGTCATGGAAAATGAGAAAATAAATTTCCCCAAATCATGGAAAGTTATGGGAATTGATCAATGGTGTGGACTATGTGTGGCGCTATAGCAGCCTTCCAGTTCAAACTGATAGTACATATGCTGCTTGGATGCTGCAGCTCATACCATAATGGTACTAATCTGGTACTTATCTAGTAAAGAAAAAAGACAAAATTGAGTCATGGAAATTAGTGGAATTTGGTTCTCAAATCTGTGTCGGAACCCTGTCAGCAATATGATGGTTCACTCAGTTGTGGAATTTGTTTGTATGTTTACATTTTGGAAAGGAGGAGGAAAAGAGAAATTTCACAAAACTACATATTTTCCACATTTCTCATTTCAATGAAATCATGTTTAAAATACATGTAAAGTAACAAGTCTTCATGTGATAGAATTATTTGGAGAATTTTCGATGCCCAATTTCCATAACTTTTCCATGATTTGGGGAGATTTTTTCTCATTTTCCATGACTTTCTATGAAAGGTGTGTGTTTACTCATTATGTAATGAGCTTACTATTACACTACCAAGATAATGACAAATATGATTGAAATAGGAGTTTCTATAAAGAAAAAGAAATATATATATATATATATAAAAAAAACAGAAGAGATATTCCAACCTGTGCATTTTTCATAGTCAGTTTCGGAAAATTATTGTTCATAGAACTTTATCAAAAAAACCTATGGAGAATATTATGCATTGGTCAATAGAATAAAAGTAAACCTTATATCCCTCCCCCAATGTTTTTCCTTTTCCAGTATCTTCTATTCCAAAGGCTGCTCCACTAGCCAAGAAATACACCAGCCAGCAGGAACTGAAGTATAAGACTGATGCCGAAAAGAAAGAGGAGGTAAAAAATGTATATGTTGAAAAAGATGACAGAAATATGTATGGTAATGGGACCTTAGCGGCCTTTTTAATGGTTTTGGTGGCCATTTTGAATTTTTGCATTTTTTCCAAAAATTCTCAATGTTTTGGATCTGGCACCCATCGGATTTGGAATCAGCATCCTTAAATTGACTAGGATCCGTCAAGAAACAGGACAAAAGATGGTTCCGTGGTCTCTAGTTTGGACTGGTCTGAATAAAGGCAAATTTATGCATATTATTGCTTGTAAATAGGTTTTTTGCATATAACAAAAAAAGGTCAAATAACATAATAAATGTCATATTACTTGTTCCTGGTGAAATTTGCCACATTTTGATACCAAGGTCTGTATACTGTGGACGATGTATTACACATTTGACCTTGTCACGGTCACCAAAGGTCAAAAATGGCAATATCTTTTTTCCAAATAGGAAGAAGAAGAAGAAGAGACAGAAGAAGAAGAAGAAAAGAAAGATATTTCTTTGAATTTGTGCTGATAAGTTGCTGAAATGTTTACAGTATAGCTTATTAGTGGCAATCTCTATAATTTCTCTACAACTTCTTCTGTATATCTTGCTCAAATTATTTCTGACCAACGTTGTATGTACAAACTTTAGACTCAAGTAATGTAAATGATTGAGCAATGAAATATTTCACTTCCCCCCCCCCAAACTTTGAATCCTTGCATATGTTACTCTGTTGTTTTCATTGTTTTTTCAGATAATGGCTGCCATGTCCAACAAGCTGGCCCTGCAGTCATCTGCCTTGCCCCAGGATGAGTTTGAAGGTGTTGATGAAGATGAGTGGGTAAGTCGAAATAAAATTAAAAACAATAAGATCCATTGCGATTAATCTTGAAAGAGTAGTCAAGGGAATACTTCCAAAACTTCATTCTACTTATCCATTGTACCTAAGGGTATTCGTCTTTCAGCCTTAGTATAACATTGTGAATTTTTGTGCACAATGAATTTGTAAGAGGGCCCAGGAAATCAATTTCAATTAGCTGTTCTTATCTGCTGTTTTGTTTTAATTTTTGTTTTACCTGACAACCAATCCACACATGAAAATGCTGCCAATTGCTATACACTGTTAAACATTACTTTACAAAACCATTTTGTTTTCTTTCTTTTTTTGTCTTTCAGGATGACTAGTGAGGACCCAGGATGGGACTTGTGAGGACACACACACACACACACTCAGCCATGTAACTAGTGGACTTTCTGTACATATTATTGGTCACAAATTATCTCAATACACAGTATTAGTTATCAAGGAAGGTGTGTTAATACATATTATGGGCATATCATTAGTCTTTCCACTGGTTTCATTCGTTTTTGCCAAACTCAGAGAAGATGGTTTCTTTACTTTAATATACTCGATAGTATAATCTTTTATATTTCAATATAATCTTTTTATAAGCAAGAACAATTTATAGATAAGTTCTGTTATTTGCTCATCATCATCATCATCACCACAAAGTTTGTTATGTTACCATGGAAACAAGACACAGTGGACAAGGTTTGAGGGAAGAATATATTGACCACATGTAGTGGTTCAGCGCTGTCCAGTAATGAAGTATTGCTCATGTCCATCATTATGGGTAGAGTAAAAGTGATAACCAGCAATCGTGATATTCTTATGGATTGAAATGATGATGGAAATACTTATAGCGAAGGTATTAGCGAAAAGTAATAGTGATGAAAATAATTGCAGTTATTGAAGGTGATACTAGTGCTGCTGCTGCTGATGATGATGGTGATGATGATGTTACTGATACTGATGAGGATGGTGATAAAGAGCAGGAGGAGGAGGAAGAAAAGAGTAATGATGAAGATGTTTTGAAATTTATATCACAAATATACATTTTCTATCAAGTCATGTGCAATACGTGTGAAAGCCCATCTGTCCATAGAAGTCCCCTCCATTCAAGAATGTATATTTTTTTGTGAAATTGCATTCTTCATGCACTATATTTTATCTTGAGAACTTCAAAATACATCATATGATCTTGCCAGAGATTTTCAGATTAGTGACATGTATATGAAAATGTCTTTCAAGTTTTGTACACAGATAACTGAGAGGCCTTCAGTTCCATTATTACCAACAACTAACTATTTTTGCAACCAAAGTGTGTGCCATTTGTTGCCAAAATAATTGTTTTTGAAATAAAATTTAATTACTCCTCAATTTAGATAAGATTTTATGTATTGTACCTTTCATCAGTAAATGTAAACAACTTTTTACCAGAATCATAGTAATAAGTAAAATATTTGCATTGAATAAGTTCATAACTTATAATATATTATCACTGTAGTGTTATGATGGATGTGGTTCAATGTTTGTAATCCATGTCTTTGTATTTTTAAGATAATTCTGAAAAAGGAAACAACCATCAATAAGTAGACTTCTTACCATAGTGCCGTCATAAACTAAAATTCAAGTTAAATGTGCATTTTTAAAGTATGTCTACTAGTTATAGACCTGTCTTGATCTAATTTTTATCAATAAAGAATGAAATCATGTAATGTTCTTGAAATCATTGCCTTCAATATGGCAGCTGGTCAGTGAATGAGTTGTAAATAGATCTTGTCCCTGTACATTTGTATTTCACAATTTACTACGCAGTAGTGTGAAAAAATTGTAATTAAAAAATTGTAATTTTTTTACTCTATTATTTTCAAGTTTTTACAAAAAAAATTACTAGATAAGAAATTTCATTATCTAGAGATGAATCCTTGTTTTATCAGCTGTTCGAACAGCAAAAAGGAAATTTACCTAACGTGCACAAAACTGTAATACTGAACCTTTTTTTCTTATGCAAAAAATACAAAAAATGTACGAAATGTGCATTTCAAATTAGTACCAAAGATATTTGACGGATGCACGATCAAACAAAATCATCCCCTCAACCAAATTTGTGTAAATGTAAATCATACAATAATGTATGTATGGCAACTGCAGGTCTTGTTACAGTGCAGGTATTTGTATCACCAATGAGCAATATAAACAAATGGATGCCTTTAATATCGTGGATGTTCAATTTTTTGTCAAGAGCACTTGCTCACATTGTAGCAATTAATCATACTTCACTTGAAAAGAGCAGTTCTTTTTATTTTTGTGAGCAACAGATAAAATTGGCAATAACAACAGATGTGTATTACAAATATATCCATATTACTTGAAGGTGTCTAAGCTTAAACATAAATTTTGAGAATATCAAGTTCATTGGTGTAAATGTGGGGCATACTGTATTGAGCTGTTTATAATATTGTATATCATGTTGAATAATAAATGTTTTCTAAACTCTTGGAACCACTGTAAAAACAATTATATCATCAGTCTTTCCTAATATTCCTGGCTCTAATTTCCAATTTTTCATCATCATGCCAATTATCATTTGTGAAATTGTTAAGGTGAATAGTAAAATTTTTTTTAAATCATTCATAATGTAGTAGTATATTACTTAATGTAGATGTATATATTTTATATTTAACATATTGATGGTGAACATAACTAGACGTATTTTTTTCTCCTTGCATATATGGATTGTAGCATACATTTGATTCCAAAATATTTGAATGTCATAAGTTCAAACAATGGCCATGTCTTATTAGCAGTTATGTTGTAAACAAAGTAGTACAGTGTATATATCTTGTAAATTTCATGAAATAATCTGCTTCATAGGAAATTATTATGTTTTAAAGCCAGGGATGTAGTCGAGGCCGGATTTTGCCGGCCTTGGCCTTGGCCTCGGACCGAGTCACGTGTACAAAGTCTATGGGAACAATATTTTTCCAGCGGCCTCGTGACTCGGAACTGCCAGCCTCGACTACATCCCTGTTTAAAGCTATCATTTGCTTCATGTATTATTTTTGTATTTAAAAGTTTATGATTTGTAATCAGTCCATATATTCTAATCCAATTTCGTTTTCTCTGTGTGTGATATAAAACAATCTTGAAAACTCTTATTCACATACCACGGTACTGCTGTGAAGCATGGTAATGCAATGTGATTTCTCATCATGATACGCTTTATTTTCTGAAATGTATCTTAATCAAAGAAACCATACACAGGGTATGATAGATATTGTAATTTTCTTAATTTTTTTTATTTTTTTTTTTTAATCCTGAAAGAGTTGTACATTTTATTTGTTGTGTTTTATCATTCAGAGTTGTGATATATATTTTTAGCTTCTTTATTTTATGTACATCCACTTAAACAACATTATTAATCTCATGCCCTGTGAAGTATCAGAAGTAGTAACAACATTTAAATGTGTATTTAAACAAGTGCACACACATACATGTGCACACACATACATGCACACACACACACACACACACACACACACACACACACACACACATATGAACATACACTCACAAACACACGCACACCCATGTACATAATGTATATGTATTGATATGTAGGTGTGAATAGCATAGTTTAAAGGGTTGTCATTCCTTGCCAGTGTTGTGTGATTTGAAGGCTATGTCAATACATCATTTTGATCAAAGTGCCACAGTATTAGTTCAGGAAGTGTGTGTAAAGTAGACTTTGTAGCAATTACAGTAATTCTACCTATTTAGAATTCTAATCCAGGTAATGTATAACATCACAAATAAAAAAAAATATACATAACCAGATTATTGAGGAACTATTTTTTTTCTGTACAAATTTGATTCAACATTTGAAATTATTTACACATGGAATAACAATGGTAAAGGGAATAGTTTTTAATATAACTCGAGCTTTGTCATAAAGCTCATGCCAAAATTTCTTATCACACTTAACCAAAGTATGTAGTTTACTATGCTTTTTTTTTTTACTAATTATATAAATATTGCCTTATAATATTTGTGTATATATGTAATGATAATTGTAATGACTGAAATACATATTTACATTTCAAATAATTCAGCATTATGTCAACCAATTAATATTTTCTTTAATTTAGAAGTAAAAGCAAATATGATAAAATCGAATGTGTATATTAGTTTTTTACAATACTTAGTATCAATCTAGAAAAAGTAATATATTTACATAACAGCTGTGGGTATTTTGTCACAATTTTTCCACATAGTAATATTCTTAACAGCATTTTTAAATACTATAACTTTCAATGTGCTCATATATCTGACAATTTTTATAAAGTCTTGAAACTTAATTACTATACATTTTGACATAAGTTGCAAATGAAAGCAACAATGACATCTATTTCTATGCTTTCCTTTCTGTTTTTTGTTTGTGTCTTATTTTCCTTGTCTATTTTTATACTGTTTCTTGATATCAATATCTTCCATTGTGCTCAATTATTGTCTAATATAATCTCAAATTCAATCCAAAATTTTTCTGTATTTTACTTCTGATTGTAGAGTCATGAACATGATTACATAACCGATATTCTTTTTTATTTCATTTTCTTTTTCTGTTTATGCTATCTTTTCATTTTTATTCAAATTTATCTAAATTCTGCAACTAAATATACATTATATTCTAGTATTTTATTTCATAGAAATATGTTATTTCAATATTTTTCGTTTGCAAAACTTTATGAGGTGAATTGATTACTAACTTAAGATTTCCAATTTATATAGCAGACGACCAAACTCTGCATGAATATTACCATACCAATTGACGAGATCATTGTACATGCAATTCATGAACCCCTGTAATCTTATTTACAATGATGTTTCATGAGTTGCGGAACAAATATAAAACTGTTTTATAATTAACACACTGTAGTTAATTCTGCTATTTGGGAATTGTATCTTCTTACATGTA
>JZLH01S0088924.1:0-10307 GCA_001188425.1 Eucidaris tribuloides | reverse complement strand
TTATGAGTATTTTCTACGGGTGAACTGAATTATTGATTGTAATAGGTCTAACATAGTTGGGCCAATAATAACATTCATTTTTGTTGACGAAAAAGGAAAGGGGAAAATCGTTTTGCCTCCAAATACTCCCTATTGTCCCCCCCCCCCGGAACAAAGTTCGCGAGTTGACTATGACTCGGGCTATGTATACTTATAACGTTTACGTAAGGGTCAATTGGGGTATATTGATATAACAAATTATGAAATTTTGTGAAAACTTGCGAGTCAGTTCTTGTGTGTGTGTGTGTGTGTGTGTGTGTGTGTGTGTGTGTGTGTGTGTGTGTGTGTGTGTGTGTGTGTGTGTGTGTGTGTGTGTGTGTGTGTGTGTGTGTGCATGTGCGCGTGTCTGTCTGTGTGTGTGTGTCCGTAAGTCTTCTCTAGCTGTTATTTCTAGGCCGATTTTGATTCTGTTCGGTGTATCTGATAGGGCTTGGTGGGCCGCTTCCAAACTTCTAATACTGATACTGAATTTCAGAATTCTGTGTAGCGTGAGTTTGAAAGCCTCCACCAAGCCCTATCTCAGATAAAACGAACATAATCAAAATCCGCTGTGAAATGTAGCCTAGAAGCAGCATTTTTCGTTAATTTTGAAGAAATCTGCATAGCCTAAATTTGCACAATTAATGAATTTCAGAATTAGGCGTATGTGTCGATCAGTTTGAGCCCCCACCGTAGGCCTATCAGATAAAACAAACAAAATAAAAATCGGTCCGACAGCTAGAGAAGACTCACGTACACGGCTCGGCCCGACAGCTAGAGAAGACTCGCGTACACGACGACACACACACACACACACACACACACACACACACACACACACACACACACACACACGCACACATACGGAGCCAGTTCTCTAGTCAACTCGCGAACTGGCATCCGGCGGGGACAATAACAAGTATTTTGGGGGTAAAATATTTTTTTCCCTTTTTGCCATTTAATTATTTTTTTTTTGGACGACAAAAATTAAAATGTTATTGTGGGCCCAACTACATGTATGTTATGTGGTTTACAATCAATTCACTTCACCCTAATGGGAGCTTAAAGAAAGAAAAAAATAAAAAAATTACATTCCAAATGAGTAATTCATGAATACTTTCAATTTCAAAGCATGGTTGAAAAATCATTATCTACCGGTGGCAAAATAAGAAAACTTTACACTTCATTTTACAGAATGATTATTCAACATGTTCGTAAGTCAAACTCCCCACAGGGCTCCTTCTTCTTATTATTATAATATAACTTCAATTTCCTTACCAGTATCATTACATTTTGTTTAAATCTCTGATGCACAATTGATTAGAGCCACATGGAGCATTGCAGTCATGACCAACATAAAAAATAACATGTGGGACTAGGCCCCCCAAAGCACTAGCCTATCCCGTCCTTTCATGACGCAAATATAGGCCTACGTGGTTTATGTAGTTAAGATCTATAATTATGCCACACATGCTGCCATGTAAATGACCAACAAAATGCCTCTCCAGTAACATGAGGTACGAAAACTTGCAAAGTACAACATGATTTACAAGCATTTCCAGCGTATGATCATGCTAAGTTTATCACACAGCTGACAACTTGTTGATGGTCCCAAGATGGCGGCCACTCCGCTTCGGCGGCTTCATTGTAAAATATCCAATTAGCGTGCAGCACCCTATCCAGTTAGTGGGGAGATCAGTGTGCGCCACTGGGTCCGTATGTTAAAGTGATACGCTAACATTGTGAAGTTTCAATTTAAAATATTGTCAAATTTTGATATCTGAACTGCATAGTAGTGTTCATACGGACAAATAAACACCCTAGAATTAAAAAAAAAGTTTGGAAAGTTACACTGCCAATGGCAAGTTATGCAGGAATAAACAATTAAAACTCGGGGAGAGTTTAAATAGCCTAGGTGTACACACAGTAAGTCTGTGGGAGAAAATGGGCAGGTGAATCCCATCAACTTACGATTTTAGCTTTTTTAAAGCACTAAATAATCATTGTGAAATACAATTTTTTCAGGGCGTCATTTTTAGACCTTATCAAAGACACTGGTTGCATGGGGAATCATGTAGCTTAGATTTTTTTAACTGTGGTAAATGTTAGCCAATACCTTTAATATGATTGTAACTCCTTGCGGATATTAAGGCGCCGTCACACTATGACGAATTGGCATTGCGTAATCGTTGGATACGCTAACGTTCGTTTCGGGAATCGTTTTGACGTCGTTTTTTAGTCGTTTTAATACGCAATCATACGTTGTTGTTTCGTTCCGTACGCTGAAAAATTTTAAGCATGCATAAAATTTATCGACGTATTGCCAAGACGTACAAGCCGTGGCGCAGCGCGTACGCTCTGAAGTTGCAATGCGAACGTTTTATTCGTCAACAGGACGGAAGCGGTAAGTCACACTACAATTCCATTGATCGGCCATAAGTGAAGCCCTTTTTCTCTGCGAAGCGTTTTGGCGTGTTGGTAGCGAATTAAAATTAAATTTACTTCTCATTTTTTATCCAATATGGGCTTACATGCTTTTACTTAGATTGTGCTCATGTATCTGGGTGTGTTTGCATGTGTGTGTGTGGTGTGTGTGCGTGTGCGTGTGTGTGTGTGTGTGTGTGTGTGTGTGTGTGTGTGTGTGTGTTGTGTGTGTGGTGTGTGTGTGTGTGTGTGTGTGTGTGTGTGTGGTCTGTGTCTGTGTCTGTGTGGTGTGTGTGTGTGTGTGTGTGTGTGCGCGTGTGTCTGTGTGTTTGCGCAAGAAAATTGCACACCTACCACCATGGGGTTTGTTGCTTAAATGTTTTATATAGGAAAATGTATCTGGTAATAACATGAAAATGTGTTGCTATCGAATTTCGTATATATTCATTCATACCGTAGGGGAAAACTCTTCTGTTCAAAATACCAGATTTTATCAGATTTCATTCTCCGGAAAAAAAAGTTTCATGCAACACTCCCTGATACAAATTATCTTGTCTATTCCAATACTGTTTTACAATATTGTTTAATATATAGGTAAAAATTCTACAGTTACTCGAATTCAAAATTTTTCAATAATTGATAACATAAGAAGAGAAGATCTTTCTAATAAAAAAAATCCATATTTAGTTACGCATGAAATGCATAAGTTCTTATTTTGGACAGTAAAAATTACCTAATATACAACCCGTTTGGCAAAAATATGGGTCTTATCATCTACCTAACCGTTGCCAGATTTCAGGTTATTAACTATTATTTCTCACGCGAATATTAAATTGGGGTAAAGGTTGCCTTTCATATCAAATTTGCCATGGAATTATACCATAATTTTGGTGCTCCCTTTTTACATCTGTACAAATACAAATCTTGCGTCTGCTGGATTTCCGGCATAATGGGGAAATTAGCACCCAAACTCAAAATGATGGAACAAATGACGTTGAGGTTCAAGAAGTTATATGTTGTAAATGCACACAGACACTATTGTGATCGCCTTGAATCGGAGAGTGTACGCGTAGCGTACGCAAAGCTCGTCTAAGTCGTTCGATTAGAGATCGCTGTCTGTAAAGTTAAATGATAAGTCTATGAAAGTGATGGAGACGTTTTGATTCGTTTTTTGAATTCGGCTGTCCAGTAACGTTCGGATGTCCGGTTGAATTCACCCATACGGAATTCATTCGCTGGGAATGCTGTGCGAATTTGGAAATTTTCAATTCGTTCGCGGTGCGCAATGCCAATTCGTCATAGTGTGACGGCAAGTTTAGGTCAACTTGTCGACTGGGTAACCACTCATTTTGTATTGATAATTTCCGTGGCATGGAAACTAGAGAAACGAACGTATAACAGTAGCTACAGCGTCCTGCGTATTTGATTTTTTTGAACGTGATTGTCAATTTAGGGATATGAAGAAATTTAAAATCTTCCTAGCAGTAAACTAGTAACTAGTAAAAAGGTGTGCTATCATAATTGTGCGATTCTGTTATTTTCTGTTTATGTATGCGAGCCCTAGTTAAAATGGAGATTGCGTTCCTCTAGACACGAGATGTATTTGACACTGGTTTCAAGATGAATGTGTACACGTATAACCGAACACATGATGGTTAAAAGAAAGAGGAAACGTTTAGAAATACACATTGGCGCAGAGGCCTACAAAATTTAAAAAAAGGTATAAAGGAAAATAGACGTTTTGTAGTATTTGTTTTAGCCATTGGTCTAAAGACGGGTTGTCGTGAGAATATCGAAACATTGGCAAATCAATTATGGTGAAACATTTTGGTACAATTCTTAATTTAGCAGATGGCACTGAAGCAGAGAACTATAGGTTTTCCCGGCCATTTTCGTCATCTTTTTGTGAGATTTCGTCGACTTTCCTTTCAGTTTCGTCTTGCGGAGATCAGGACGTATAAATGTTTTTTTTTTTAGTTTAGTCATTTGCCTTTTAGATTAGTCAACTGGCAGCAGGTTTCACATCACGGTCAATTGTCATTATGATTCGTCCCAGCCGGCGACCGACCGAGAGATGTTAAAAATAAATTCGTCTTTGTTCAAGAATATTCATACAATGAATGGGTAAAGGCGCATGAAGCGGTATTCTTTGAAATATATATTTCAGGATATGTATTTTTTAGGCAGTTTTTTTGCCAGTGGGTAATTATATTTGTCAATAACAATACATCACTCAGTCTTCAAGTCACGTATTAATAATAATAATTGATACAAATTTCTGACCCCTTATTGATTTTGCTCAGTACATCGCTAATGAAATGTAATATAAGAATACAATTCTTGGCAAAGCAGCAAAAACACAAGACCTCAAATGCCTAACAACCAGCAAAAATGAGTGAAACTCTACATGTTTGGATTGAGGTTTCAATTTACATCACAGAACACAAATGTGATACCTACGTTTATGACATAGTATGGACTTCTGGGGTTTGCTTACTAGCACGAACCCGCTGTTTATTTGACTGGCATATTGTGTATGTTTTTATGTTAAGTTTAAAAGTCTTGTAGTGCGTTGCACATTTCTTTTTACATTATTCTTGCATTACAATATGAATTTTTCAAGTTGGCAAAATTAATGTGGGGACCCCCTTCCCTATGATCAACGCCACAGGAGGCTCTTGGACACTTTCCCTCAAGTGAACTACTCCCCCCCCTACCCCGACAACTAGCCTCCCGGACACACCCAGACATAACCTATAGGAAAGTTAACAGTGCACCTACCAGATATCTACCATAGTTGTCCCTATAGGGGGTACTTATCCTTGGGTGTGATTGTCCCGGGGGGGAGGGGGGATTATCTGGATGGTCATTGTTCACAGTATTTGTCCGGATTATGTGCACCAGGGTGGGGTGATAAACAACACATGTAGACTGGAAGGTGTTAACATAAGTGCTAGTTTTTCTGGGGTGGAAGAATATGGGTCTTATTTTTCTTCACTTCACTTTTCCTCCCCTTTTTACTTTTCTTTTTAGATTTTTGTTCTCTCCGCAAGTGGCACATTCACGTGAGCCTCGTCTGAAGTTCCGCCAACTCAGGAGTGCGTTCGATCCTGGGGGGGGGGGGCGGGGAGCAAATCGCCCCCCTCCCCATTAAATATGTGGGGGCAAACATATCGATTTGGCCCCCCCCCAATAATTTGACAACTTGAAAATTCATTAATAATGAAATACAAGGATATGTTTTAAAAACATTGGAAAACACTATAAAACCATTACACTTAGTATAAAAATACCATCATATATACAAAATTGTCAAATTTTCGGCGCGCTCCGCGCGCTAAATTTTGTATTGCAATTTGGCGCGCTGAGCGCGTCGAAAATTTTTGACATTTTTTTCACTTTTGCCTCCTCAATCCGAAACATGGATTGACGCCCCTGCCGCCACTGACACAACATCTCATTACATACACTCCATGCTAGCCATTCATTCGAGAAAATTCACAGAAAATGAATCAACAAATACAAAGCAAATTCCTTATCCCACCTTTTATTTCTAACCCAACACTTGCGATATATTTACACACATTATTGTAAAACTAGCATAAAATTTCTCAATAAATCAACTTACATTACTAATAATTACAAACATGTGCACGTATTCGTTTACTGTTTTCTAAATTTTGTTCAGTTCCATGACTTTCAATAACATCTTGATTATGAAGTGATTAATAAGTCTTATTATTAATATCATTCAAACATACCCAGCATAGAATAAACACGATACATGACAATGTTGTAAACCAGATGAAAAAAAGAAGAATAAGATATCTACAACGAAATCGGGGTTGGCGCCAGGATAAATCTTAGGGAGAGCGACAAATAGGGGTCGAACATGTCCAAAAGGCCCCAATTTAATCAATTACACCGCGAAACCCCACGATTTTCTGTATTTTGAAAAATTGCGGGGCAGCCGCCCCCTCTGCACCTCTCTCCTTGTGGCACCGCCCCTGAACAAAACGGTGAGTAAACTATTCAATGGGTATACTTCGGTTTCCCACTCTGGTTTGCACATTTCAAATTTATTTGCATTGTACGTGTATGATTCAAACATGATAATACGTATCTAACAACATATAATCATTTATTTGTTATTGGTTTCCGTCAAGAATGGCATTTGCAAGTTTTCACAACAAAATGTAATACATAATAATTTACAGTGCACATGGTACTTAAACCAGTAAAAAATCCAATTGTGCAGTATTTACAGTACGAGGTGGAATGTTTGAGATTGACATATTCTAGCTGTTCGAAATACATCGTTATACCGTACAACAGTAAGTATAATTTCGGTAGACAAGTTATATACAATTTTAACAAGTTATATATAATCATAATGATGCTTTAAACCGGAACTCCCAAATTGCTTTTAGGATTCAACACCCCTCCGTTTAAAAAAAAATATTAAAAATTCACCAGGTATCAAAGGCCAGTGTCATGATTGGGAGAAATAAAAAAAAATTCTCCAAGAACAAATCGAGCTGAAACATATAGGCCTACCACAATATGCGCATAACACCAGCTGGATTGTATCTCCTGGCTGGAAGGATTTGTGTTGAAGTTGTTTACTTGATTAGAAAAAAACACACATTCATTTACCAGTATTGAATTAATCCGGTGCCCTCATCATACAAAGCTACATGTACACAACAAATTTACCTGTCACAATTATACTTGTCGTTCGGCAAGTAAAAGGGCAATATGGCAATGTGTAACACAGTGCCATATTGCCCTTTAACTTGCCGAATAACTGACAGTGATTGTTTAGATACTAGAACTAAACATTTGACCATGAAATTTAAACAGTAAGAAGCCTTGAACAGTGTATTTGATTCTAGAATAGTTTCATCTGAAAGTAAGGTCTTCTTTAAATCATGCTGCATCACTTTATCCAAAGCAGTCCTTGGAGGAAGGTCAAAGGGTTGGCGTAATGATCGCTTCATTGAAACTGTACAGAAATCAAATGGTGTTTGTGAGAGTGTGTGTTCAGTCCCTACACAATAGAAATAGACAATGGCTGCCAGAGACTGCACATGTGGAAAGACTTTGGTATGCAGTTCTCTCAACAGACACGTCCAGGAAGATAATGCTTTATTAATATCATAAGGCTAGCCTGGCGAACGCTAGACTCTATTCGGATAATGTCGTTAGGTCCATAAGGACCACTATTCATAAGGACCATGTTCCATACGGCCGTTTATATTCATAACCGTTGTAAATATTCCTATACCTGAAAGGGTCGCTATTCATAAAGGGGAAAATAGGCGTCCTTATTCCCCATAAACTTATAAGGAATTATTTCATAGGGTTTGCCACTCATAATATTAGAAGAGGGTCGCTATTCAGAATCGAAGAAAAGGGGACCCAATAAACTACAAGGACGGCATTCATAATAATATAAAGGGTCACTATACATATAAGTCATAAGGTCGCCTATATCATAATACCAAATGGGGTATGTTAATCATAAGGGCACTTACTCTAATCAAAGAGAGCAGGGTCGCTATTCATAATAGGAGAAGAGGTCAGTATTTCAAAAGCGTCAATAATAGGTCGCATTCATATGGGAAGGTCGTATCATAATGGAAGATAGAGAGGTTCGCTATGTCACAATGAAGAAAGAGGGCGCTATTCATAATCGAAGAAGAGGGTCGTTATTCATAATCGAAGAAGAGGGTCGCTATTCATAAATCGAAGAAGAGGTGTGTATCTATCGAAAAGGTCGATCATAACGAAGAAGGGGTCCGCTAAGTCATAATGCGAGAAGAGGGTCGCTATTTCATAACAAGAAGAGGGTCGCTAGTCATTGAATCAAATAAGAGGTCACGTTTCATAATCAAATAAGAGGTGTCGCGTATTCAATAATCAAGAAGACGGTCGCTATTCATAATGTATGAGGAAGGCGTGTTATCATAATCCATAAAAAGGGTCGCTATTTCAGAATCCTAAAGAGGGGCCGCTATTTCATAATCAAGAAAAAGGTCGTTTATTCAATAATCATAAAGGAGGGTCGTATTTCATAATCGAAAAACAAAGGGTCGGCTATTTTCATAATCGAATAAGAGGGTCGCCTATTCATAAGTCAAAGACAGAGGCGGTACGTATCATAATCAAACAGAGGTTCAGCTTTCATATATAGTTTTAAGGAAGGGTTTGTTGATTCATTATATCATAAAAGAGGGTCGCTATTCATAATCGAATAGAGGGTCGCTATTCTAATCAAATAAGAGGTTCGCTATTCATAATGAATGGGAAGGTCGTTATCATTAATCATAAAAAGAGGGTGTATTCATAATCGAAAAAGAGGGTTCGCTATCATAACAAATAAGGAGGTTCGCTATCCATAGTCAAATGAAGAGAGGTCGCTATCATAATGTATGGAAGGGTCGTTATTCATAATCATAAACAGGGTCGCTATTCATAATCGAGAGAAGAGGGCTCGCTATTCATAATCTAAAAGAGGTCGGCGCTAGATCCATATGGAAGAAGAAGGTCGCTATTTCATAATCAAAGAAGAGGGTCGTAGTCTATAATCGAAGCAAGAGGGTCGCTAGTCCATATATCAAATAAGAGGTCGCTATTTATAATCAAATCAGGAGGTTCGCTATTCCATAATCAAAGAGAGGGTCGCTATTCATAATGTATTGGGAAGGGTCGTTTATTCCTAATCATATAAAGAGGGCGCTATTTCATTTCGAGTTAGAGGGTCGCCTGATTCATAATCAAGAAAAGGGTGCTCTTGCATAATATATGGAAGGGTCCGTTATTCATATCATAAAAGAGGATCGCTATTCATAATCACAAAAAAGAGGGTCGGTAATTCAAAATCGAAAAGAGGGTCGCTATTCATAACTCAGAAATAGAGGGTCGCTATTCATTAGTCAAAGAAGAGGGTCGCTATTCATAATTGTATGGAAGGGTCGTTATTACATAATCATTAAAATAGCGGTGCTATTCATAATCGAAGAAAGGGCGCTATTCATAATCGAAAAGGGGTCGCGCTAGTCATAATGGGACGAGAGGGTTCGCTACTTCCATACAAAGAAGAGGGTCGCTATTTATAATCAAATAAGAGTGTTCGCGATATCATATTAACAAGAAGAGGGTCGCTATTCATAATTATGGGAAGGTGCGTTATTCATAATCATAAGAAAGAGGGTCGCTATTCATAATAGAGAAAATCGAGAGGTCGCCTATTCATCAATAAGAGGTTCGCTATCATAATGTATGGGGAGGGTGTCGTTATTCAAATCATAAAAGAGCGGTCGCTATTCATAATCGACAGAAGAGGTCGCTTCTTTTCATAATCGAGTAAGAGGTCGCTATTCATAATCAAAGAAAGGGTCGTTATGTCATTTTTTAAGTGTTCCCATCAGTCATTACTTGTTAATACTTTTCAATGACACTGTACAAGAAAAGAAATCTAATCAATTTGCACGTTTATCTACAAAAATCAAAATACCCTTCTCTTATAAATTCATACTTTACATATACTTACACACA
Organism: Eucidaris tribuloides; assembly: GCA_001188425.1. NCBI lineage: Eukaryota > Metazoa > Echinodermata > Echinoidea > Cidaroida > Cidaridae > Eucidaris > Eucidaris tribuloides. The sequence continues at coordinate 305 of JZLH01S0088924.1, read as the reverse complement.
CAAAGGAATTAATATCTTTACAGTTCACTTCATTATGTTCCTTTTCAGATGTTCAGTATTTTCCAACACTCTAATTTATCCTTAGTTGCTGTGATCGCTCATTAATTAGTCGCACACAATTTTCTATTGCAAGTACGTCATTTCGGGAAGGTTCAAGATTCCGAAAAGTTTTGTTTGTTTCGAAGATCCTTCCCAGAAAGGATCAATTACCATCGCAATATTGGTAATAAAGAAACCCCATTGTTATTATAGGTACACACGGTAACATGTTATGTGGTTGGACTAAACAATCTTCAAATAATCCG
>JZLH01S0088910.1:36695-62714 GCA_001188425.1 Eucidaris tribuloides | reverse complement strand
TAAATGATGCGAAATGCTTACTGAGACACGAATTGACAAGAAAAAGTTTTAACTGAATTTGATTGTTGTTTGACAGATGTTACAAAACAATTCGTCACAAAGTTCACTCACTCAAATTATATAAGTAGTAATAAACGTAACCCTCATATCACTGCGGCATTTTTAAATTGCCAAAGAGGGCGCTTTTCACTCGCACAATTTTCTGAGACACGCTGTAGATGCATAGATATATAAAACGTAGAGATAGAAAGATAGATAGATAGATAGATAGATAGGTGGATAGATAGGTGGATAGAGAGATAGATAGATAGATAGATAGGTGGATAGAGAGATAGATGGGTAGTGAGCCACCAATAAAAAAAGGTCGGTAAATAATAGAGCCCACGCATCTTCCCTGGTTTACGCCACTTAACTGTTTGGTTGTCAAAAATCAACACGTATGTTTGAATTCATACAATATGTGTTATCCGGTATTTTGTTCAGAGGCAACATGAGCTTTCAGGTTACTAGTGATCCCACGCAATGATTTCGGCCAACATTTGGCGCGTTTTGCGATGTTATACAGTAGAGGTCATTGACAAGTTGAAAAGAACACGAAGGAATCACTACAGTACGCTTGCTTTTGGAGTAAATTCTCGCCGTGTTTTACAATGAGTGGAACAAAAAGTGTATGTTCCATAAGTTCTGCAAGCTTACAATAGCTACCTTGTTCTCCCTAGATTGTATTTCTGCGATTGGATATGCATAGTCATGCTATTATTATACAGGTTCAGTATGTAAGGACGGAATTTCTGCCTTTTAACAATAGTTTGAGGTTGTATAAATATCAGATATTACATGTAAATACGTTTACACTTATGTAAGGGTTGTTCCTTCACTCTCTTCGTTTTTCTCCTTCTTCTCCTTTTTCCTCTTCTACTTCTCCTTCTTCTTCTTCTTCTTCTTCTTCTTCTTCTTCTTCTTCTTCTCTTTCTTTTCCTCCTCCTCCCCAAAACATTTTTCGCTTGATCTATACATTATAAGGTCGTCTGCTCTTTTCTTTGTCCTTGAACAGTGGCTCATTTGGAATTAAGAAACAAAACAAATGTCAATATAAACCTCTCTGTATACCATGTTCAAATTTCAAATATGGGGGGGGGGGTCAAGCCCCCTACCCCAATCTGACGCTAGTGTCCTCCCATACGGTTTGTCTTGGGGCATCATTTGCTATCCCTTTTGAGTGGTGTATATCCTTTATTATTCATGTCTTTCTTTCGCTTCTGTAGTTTTTCCCTTGGTCCAATCTACGTTTGTGTACAATCACCGCCATTAAAGGGCTTCCATCTTATACCACCTTATTTGGACCTATTTCACCTTCGTTCTCATTGATATCATTTACCCTGAAGTTCTCACTTCTTTCTTCATACATGAATGGGTCAACGGTAAATGGAAAGAAGAAAGAAATGCTGTTCCAAGCAACGGGGATGAGGATGCTCAGAAGAATCAAGGAATGAACACGAAACGATGAAGAAAGAATTACAGTACACACATTTGTCACGATGCCAGGCCTTGGCTGTTTTGGTCGATTTTGGTCGAACGCGTGCCTGAAGTCTTGCAGGGGACTTTTCCCATCTTTCGACCAATATCCTGGTTTGATATAGGGCACAGTGGTGTGACAATAAGCAGGAAGAGGCTCTTAAGATTATTATTTGAGAGTGAAAATATTGATGGCATGCAGTGTTCACTATCATGTTCAAGTTTTAGACTGCAGAGCACAAGCACACATGGCACACATGGCTGTTCATCTCACCAAGGAGGTGCATGTATAAATCCCATTTTTAATATCATTTTTTAAAACAAATATTATTTAATAATATTTGTACCTCCTTGATCTCACGTGTTGTCATTTGATTGAAAACGTGACAACCCATTAGCGGTGTATTAATACAGGGATCGATTTCGACACAACAAGGTAGAAACTGCCGACGATTAGAAATCGTCATAATGCTTGAAATAATCTGCACTTGCAAATTCAATTCAAAAGCACTAAACTTGGTGTATTGGAGTATAAAATTTGGACTAAGGCCAAAATGGATGATGAAATACATGTCGGCTATTTTTGCAAGAGAGTAAAGCTTAAAGACAGAGCTGTCTCTTTTGCACGCCTTAAAATTAGTATTGTGTAAAAACAATGGTAGAAGAAAATATCATTTTAGAACCTTCAGCGAAGTATAAAGGTCAGGAACTCAATTTTAGTGGAACTTTCATGACCGTTATAAACCTTGTTTTGAATTCTTGACAAACAATGTACATAGTCTATAGTCGACCTGCAGACCCTTACAATGCATGGGTGTTTATCATGTATGATATGTAAAACTTATTCACAATTACAAATGTGTATCATAGACCTGTATTTATAAACATGACTTATTTTATGCATTTTATGAATACTGAATAACATGTAAACTCATATGAAGTTGCATTTATTTCAGTGGGCTTCACATGAGTCTAACAATGGAGTTACATTGCTGTAATTGACGTAACATTTTGGTGCATTTTTCAAAATCTGGGTAATTAATGCTCTTCAGATTTCACAAACACGTCCATTATAGATAACCTGGGGGCATGAGTGATGTTTTGCTGTATTTACGGAGGGATGAAAATGAGATTCCTAAGATATTTAAGGTAATCGATACATTGTAAAATACGTGATCATGCAATGCGTAATGGTATTGCTCGAACTTTTGAAAAGTGAGTGAGGAAATTTGTCGGTGAAAGGTAATGCCTACTCCTATGGACCTTTACACTGGTGCAGGGAATCTCCTACGCGCTGGTAATAATTATGTCAATATTTCAAGGTTTGCCTATCAATATATACCATCCATGTTCGTAAAAAATCGAGTTAAAAAATAGGAAAAAAAAATCGCCGTGTGCTGATTGAAAGTTGACTTTGTGGGGCGTTTTGTCCTTTTGAGACGAGAGGGTTTCTTTTGTAGTCCGCAGTTTCATAATCCACTTCGCTCTAGACTTTATACTTTTGACTTTGGAATGTTGTTGCTCAAGACGGAAATGAAGGAGTACGTACGGCATTCGGTGTACATAGTACTCAGTTGTTACGTGACCAGCTCTATCAATAGTTTTTTATGACACGACAAATTTGTATTTAACCGTGTCATTATCTTGATATGGTACTGTTAATATATGTCGTTGTAGTTTGGTGACAGGATATACCTAGGCGAGATTTTGGACGGTATCAGACGATAATCGGGCAGTATTAGTGAATACTAGCAATGTTTCATATTCATTTTAAAGTAACCACACATATTTGAGTAAATAAACATTATATTTTCATATGTTCACGTGTCTGTGTGTTTGAACTTCATACGGTGTCGTTAAATATCACTGATGCACTGTCTTGCCGTAATTCTCAGTTTCTGCCGGTGGTGGGGGAGGTGGGGTGTTGGCCACCGTCTTTGTATCTTTAAATGTGCAGGACATGCAGGAGGGAGAAAAGGAGTCTTATGCGGACAACGCCCACTTCGAGCCCTACTGCCAACAGAGCATGTAACAGATTACATGCGCGGTGCATCGTATCGTACATGCATAAAAGAATGTTTGCGGATGATCACCCATGCTTGATATCGAGACTGGTTTACCCGTAGAAAATCAATTCCGCCGTCTTAAACTCATTCTTTTAAGACGTTACGTAACTCCCCTTGCCAGCCCCGAAATGCCCATTTATCGATGTAAAGTAGAGCATACATGAGTTTTTTTTCCTGGCCCTCAGAGAATGCAGGTAGTTTCATAGCACTGAAGAGGGTTGAAGGTAAGGGTACGAAATTCTCCTGCGAGCAGGGGTTGGGGGTGGGGTGGGAGGATGCTGTAAACAAGACCCTAAGAATATGGTTATGTGCCCTTTTTGTTGAACCAATCAAATTTTATCGTTCGGTGATCCCCAAACAGCTATGTTTCGTACCCTGATACTAAGAAGGGTGGGCATAGCATCCCTGTCCCTCCTTAGAAATGCTTCACTCGTTGATTTGCACCATAGAACACACTGCTCTGGCAGCCCAAATCCCTTTTCTAGCCATGCATTGATTTACAGAATACGGTCCCTCACACCCTTGGTCCCCGGGCATGAGATCCCAAATTCGTTGTCAGGGTACATTGGTAGGGGCGGCGGGTAAAAACACTGGCAGTCATGTCTCACAGGAACGTATTAAAGGCAAGGTTCACACTGATGTCAAGTGTGTTTTAATAAAGCAGAGCAATGAGAGAAACATATTAACGAAGGTTTGACGAAAATCCATCAAAGAATAACAGAGTTATGGAAATTTTACGTTTTAAATTTGTGACGTCACATGCGAGCAGTTCCCCATATGTCATGTGATATAAATTCCATAAAGAGCAGTTTTCTCCGAATTTTGAAAATGATTTTACCTGTGCATTCAATATATTATCAGAAACATTATTTCATACAGACTTCTATGAAAAAACACATTCAATTATCATGAAAAATTAAAACAAATGACAATTTATGGAATTTATATTACAAGACATAAGGGGAGCTGCTCGCATATGACGTCACAAAACTGAAACTTTGAAACTTCATAACTCTCTTATTCTTTGGTGGATTTTCGCCAAACTTTCTTTAATATGTTTCTCTCATTTTTCTGCTTTTATTAAATCGAACTTGACCTCAGGGTGAACCTTGCCTTTAAAGATGTGATAACATTATTTCAACCGTGCTGTTCTTCCTCACCCTTACTATAGAGTAAAATCATTGTTCACATGTCGCTGGAGCATTTTTGTGTCATAAGTAGTAATCAGTTCTACGAGAATACAAATTATATAATTTAATGTCTTGTTACACTACTGAGACACAGGTCTCACTATATCACTCATATGTCGGATATTGGATGCACATTTGACAGTTCGATCACAGATTTATCAGTGAAATGGGGAAATTTGTCCAGTTTCTCTACACTTGTGGTAGTGATAAATAACCTTACAAAATTCACTTTTCCTTCAGAAATATACACATAACAATAATTAAACTTACATGGTTAAAAAGCGTACTGTTATCTACAATATTTGTACACAACACCTTCTCCCATCATGCAGTTTATTCAAAAATTTGTTCAGTGTTGCAGATGTTTCAAATGATTGGCATGTGCCATGTTATTGAAATTGTCTCTAAGAAGGGATCCCATAAAACTGTGTCAATTGATGATCGATTGAAGATTGGTGTGGATTAGTACTCAATCGATCACACTCCATGTCTCTTCTCTCATCAATGTTTACATCGGTAGATATCGGTACACATATTTTGGCGTTTAATCACTGTTATCTCTTTTAACAGATACACAGATTTAGGGCGACAATGACCGCATAAATTAGTAGCGCGATCGACATGTCTATATATCTACATAGAGAAGTGCTTATTCATTTGCTTTAGACTTGTGGAGTAAACGGTGGCAATACCACTTTACAGCCTGCAATCTAAATTTTTCGTCTTAGACGAAATCAACATTCAAGAACAGTTGTTAATATAATTCAGCTGCTGCTTTAACATTTCACACCATGAACCCGGCGTTTAATTATTGCAAGAAATAGTATTAAGGAAACCAAATATGAGACAATCACATTTCATATAACACTTCATGTTAAATCTTTTAAAAGTTATTGCAGGCATATACCTTATTACATTCGTCATTGTGAAGTTTCAAATGCTGCTTACGATTTTCAGGGATTCGCAAGGCTCAACTTTTAACTTCTGATAAATTGCTTTATAATCGCGTGGCTAACAGTTACTCTAAAAAGCACTTCAGAACCAAGCACGGAACAAAAGATACACAGCCACTGTAATCAACATATTAAGATTTTACTGGTAAGAATGTTGTATAGTATAATCTCAGTCTTTATCTTTATCAATTTCTCCATCTCTCTGTGTATGTATGACCATGTCCCACGTTTGTATGTATGTATGTGTATACGTCTATGTAGGCATATATGCATGAAAACATACTGTGTCTGTTTATCTACCTACAGTATTTCTTATACATGTACATCTGATATCTACATATCAATCTCTCACCCTCTATGTATGTATGTACATGTGTGTATGTCTGTATGTATGTACATGTACATGTACATACATGTGTGTAACCGTGTATGTATGTATGTATGTATGTATGTATGTATGTATTCATGCACATGCATGTATGTATCCATCTATCCATTACCTACCATCTATCTATCTATCTATCTATCTATCTATCTATCTATCTATCTATGTATCTATCTATCTATCTATCAAAATGCATCCATGTATCTATTAAGGTTTTTGCAGGGAGTGCATAAAATAAGTATCGTATAATGAAACAATCAACAATACATTCAATAAATCATTACAGCGTCAGCTTGCCATGTTGCTTCAAACTCGTTGCCCAGATTGTTTCGGCACCCGATGGGCCGAATCATCCGGGCAGTTAGCTTGTTAAAGCGAACAATTCGACGAGAAAACATGTGGGCTGTATGTATAAGGCGGTGGGTGATGTATGCAGTTTTTTCTTTTACGATAACCATTCAATACCATTTCAATAACACACTGAAGGGGAGAACAGGAATAATAGGCTGGTAAAGACTCGCTCTCTCCTTCAAGCATGAGTAAGTTCCAACACTCTATGCTCACTTGCTGTAAACCAATGCTTACCATGAACCTTTCGTTTAAGGTAGTTTATATTCCCGTAAAGTTTGTCGTCGGGTATTTTGGTTTCAGGAGAATGACATTATGTTGATGTCATATTGTTCACATAGATGTGTTACATATCAAAGCTGATATCAAAGTTAGTGTTATTATGGCGAACAAGAGATTTATATGTAATGAAGACAATTGCGACAACAGGCGATATATAGTTGGCAGCAATTGATTCTAATCGATCTGAAACTCACCCACACTCCGACCAACATGACGAAGACAAAATACACGACAATGATCACTATATCCCACACATTCAGGTTCGCAGTACTCGACTCCATCGTGGTTATTTCGGTGTTAAGTTAGTCAGTAATTCACAGGAAGAAATATCAGCCAGACGAAAGCATTTAGAAAGTACTACCAGGGAGTTGTTGACGCTTGAATCGCGCTGAATAAACTGTCTTGCTCTTAGATATATCAGCGCGAGATGAATACGCTTATAATCATCTGAAGTGTACACAACGGGGCAACAGTTATTACGTAAATCTCTGCTCCGGTATTAGCGGAGTTTGAAGTCAATTCAATGAATGAAATTGGGCAATAACATTATGGAATTAGTTCCATAGGTCTAACGGAATCTGGCAGTCATTGGCCGGGTATATAGATTTGACCCGAGTTTGTGTTTCGCACTGTCTTTTCTTGGAACAACATAATACGGAACGCCCCTAAGCCATCCATTCCACTTTCATAAACACGAGTTGAAGCTGAAGGCGATCTGCAAAGGAAAATAGAAGAGAGATGAGTGGCAGTACCATCGGAGGCTAGAAGAGACTATGGTAATACCAAGGAGCTTGTGTTTGAAGCTTCTTGGAGTACCATGCCTCAAATAATTTCTATACCGAAGTATTGATAATCCTTAAGACTAGATTGCAGTTTGATGCGCAATCCCGGCCCTTGAGACACCATTTCGGTTATTGGTCTCGGTCCTATTTGACCGAATGTTAGAACTTACGGAACCGTATTTACTGGTCTGACGTTTCTTGATTTCTTGAAATCAATAATATACATCAAAATGATATTGAAATAGTGTTAAAGGTATTGGCTAACATTTACCACAGTTAAAAAAAAAACTCTGAGCCACATGATTCCTCATGCTACCAGTGTCTTTGATGAGGTCTAAAAATGAAGCCCTGAAAAAATTGTATTTCAAAATGATTATTTAGTGCTTTAAAAAAGTGAAAATCGTAAGTTGACCAGATTCACTTGCCCATTTCCTCCCATAGACTTACTGTGTGTACACCTGGGCTATTAAAACTCGCCCCGAGTTTTAATTGCTTATTCATGCATACCTTGCCATTGACAGCATAACTGTCCAAACTTTTGTATTCAAGGGTGTTCATTTGTCCATTTGAACACTACTATGTAGCTCAGATATCAAAGTTTGACAATCTGTTAAATTGAAGCTCCACAATGTTAGCCTATCTTTTTAATTTATTAATTTTTGTTTTAAAAAAACGATGTATAAACAATACAGCATACATTTGGCAATACGTCAAAACTTGCAATGTTAGATTAATATATAATGCATCCAATTTGATACTATTTAGCACGGGGCTAATCCCAAATAATACTGCTATTTTATTAGCTAATTTTACCAAACTCGGCTTTTTAATTTCAACAGAGTAGGTTATATAGCACGAGTATTTTGAAAATTTATATTTCTTGCATATTTCTTGTATACCTTGAACATATTTTGTTGGATATTATTAATATGTGTTAATAAATCACGTTCATTCATTCATTCATTCATTCAGTTACATCAATGTCGAATAGATCAGCCTGACACAGAATCAACGCTGAAATGCAAGCAAAGACTGAAAGCCAATTAATGAAAACTAAATGCGAATACCAAATGAACTGTAGGCGAATTATCGTCTGAGTTGTGGCATATGATATCATGATGGACTTATAACTACGGATAGAGAGCCCTGTGCTGCCCACATTTTGGAGAATCTCAAATTTGATCAGAAAGTATTTTAAAAAAAATCGAGTAAACTCTTTTTAAATGAGTAAAATAATGCCGAAAAAAAAATTTTCTCAAACATATTGATTTTAAGAAAATCATGCCTTTGCAAGTTTAAAATGCGGCTTAAGATTAGAGAAAAATATGTCATATCAATCAATCAATCAATCAATCAATCAATCAATCACACAATAATACTGTTATATTTCGATTAGAATATAAATAGGTATAAGTAACGTCTGCAAGCAAGACTAGTTACAGTCAATGAAATGACGTGCCCAGCCAGCGCCCACCAGACGCCCAGCCAGCATCCAATCAGCATTGCGGCCACGGGGTCATGTGGTGTCTTTCACTTGAGTGAAAGTGCAGCTAGGTAGTATGAACGTGTGCAATTCCGGTTATGTTGATTTGCTCCATCCAGAGTACGACGAGAATCGTCGGTTGCTGCTCCATTTGACTGCAACCACAACAATATGTGTAATTATCGCTTTTTTAAGCGCATTGCTATTTTTTTAAAGAGTGGATCAGTTCTAAACAAGAAAACGGAATGTGATACCTATGTGTAGGCCTTGATACGTTGGTTTGAGCGCTGTGTGGCTTACGGATAAAACACCTTCATCTTTGTGCCACGTATGGCAGAAAATAATGTACACAGCAACACTACATAACGTTGGTATAGAACCAGAAGGGCGTTAACGCAATACACATTGACAACCAAAAGGGCGTTAACGCCATTGATTATGTACAGTGATAGCGCCCTTCTGGTTCTCAACAGGTTCTGCGTTAACGCCCTTCTGGTTCTATACCGACGATAATGCGAGAACATCAGCAAACACATTTGTTTATCTACATGTATATTGTTTGCTCTGAAAGGACATTTTCAACGCATGCAGTATAATAAACAACTATCGAACACCATTCTCGTGATGGTAACAATAACCATGCAGATTCAGAGCCCTTCATCTGTAGATTTTTTCTCACGCATTAATGACTGATTATTTTCGGTTATGTGATACATTATTCTTCCTTTTCAAAAATAAAATCATATCAATATTTGTATCCCGCAAGGAAATTGAATATGGTATAGCACACATAATGCAACTTTCATTCAAAAGCAGTGAGACAGATGGTGTTTGCACCCATTGGCAAGGTTGTGCAACTTTGTAGGCTATATCACGTCGTTGGAAGCAACTATCCTTTTCCCACATTGCTCAATGATTTGGCCAGCCCGACCAGATCATGGGGCATATTTCTCCAGAAAGTGTGGACGGCAAATAAGGCCAATACACTACATGGGATGGCATTATCTTGCATGAGAATATACATTATCAGCTACACTGATTGATTTTCGATACTCAAAAAGACCATGGTGGGAAAATAAACTTTCCTCAAATGGAAGAGATAAAGGAGTAATCTAATTTGAAAAATGTTGTTCCCGTTGTGATGTCAATTCTGCGATACATAAGACCCTTTGTATACAGCGCACAGTGCACGATTATAATCTGCACGATATAAATATGATATACATACACATATATTTAAGTTTCTACTGGTATGTAGGCCTAGTAAGGCATATACATATCATATATGCCTATATACTACAAATACACAAGTATATTTAAATTATACATGACTGTGTATATAATAGTATATATATTTATAAACACGAATTAGATACGTAATATATGCGTGTTTGTTGAATAAAATTAGCAATGAACAGCGTTTACGTAGACGAACACGTACTAGTTTTCATATCAATTTTACATACCCATATTCCAACAGCCAGGACGAATACAAAATACAGGACAATGACAACTATATCCCATGCTACTAGGTTGGCGACGTCGGCCATGATTACTCTTTCAATTCGATACGAAACTGGGACAGTACGTGGAGGACTCGACTGAGTTAATACCGAGCGAGGAGACACAAACCAAGCTCCGCATGTCAACCTCACCGTGTCACAACGCTAGACTGGTGTATTATGCGCCTGCGTATTCATTAAATCGTTGCAATCGGCAAACGATATTGTATGTGATCCTGAATTGAGAGATCTCATTCATAATGCTCTGTATTAAAATGAGCAAATAGCGGAAAGCTCCATTTGTGGGCCGGGTGATTCCATGTCTGCAACAGTATGCGCAATGGTATTAAAGGAAAACCTTGACCAAGTCAAACAGTAATATTGATAAACATCAACCAAGCGGTCATGTTGATATATCTATAATTCTCAAGGCTTAATTTCCATAAAAAAGGAGGGTAAGAAATATAAAGAAAATTGATTTATTGTTTTCACTTTCATCGTAACGTAAGTACAAACAATATTATAACAATCAACAAATAAATTGGACGCAACGTTAGTACAGATGATGTTAGCTATTAAGACAAAATTACGAACAAAACTAAATTAAACATGGCATGCATGCATGTTCATTTTATACATTGTTTTCAATATAAACAAAAGTAACCCCCCCCCAAAAAAAAATCTAAAGAAATTATAAAGTGATTGATGGAAATGGAGGGTCCGTTAAAGTAAATTATACTACTACTACTACTACTACTACTACTACTACTACTACTACTACTACTACTACTACTACTACTACTACTATTATTATTATTATTATCATCATCATTAGGCCAAGTAAAAAAAGATAGCAGTTGCTCGTCCTCACGCGCGTCTATTTTGGCCGCCGCATGATTTGTTGTTGTTGCTATTTACTCTTTTTAAAAATTGGCTTTAAAATATCAAAAATCGTATCTGGTCCCTGCCCGCACCCCTTTTGGATTGCCGCATCAATTTTCTTGATATTTACTTTTTTAAGGCCGCTGAAAACTCATCAAAAATCCCTTCGTACCGACAACAAAACCCTCATTACCTAACAGTATTAGATATTTTACAATATTAATCTATTAACTCAGTTTTGCGGTTTTCATAAGAAAAATAAAATTTGCAAAACAAATAAAGTTACTGCAAATTTCGTTTCAGTATCACCGAAATGTTGGGTTCGTTGCACTTACACTTAGCGCACTTGGTCAATTCAAAATTGACCTTGGACTGGGAATGACAGCTCTACAGTGGCGGTTTTCTTCCAATGGAAAGTCAATGCACAAAGATTGACTTGTTGTTTACAAGCTCAAGCCCAGTCAAGGAAAAAAAGGGTCTGCAAATTCTATCAGACCAAATTAAGCTTTATTTTTGTTTACTTTATTTTCTATTTCATCTATTTTTAAAATTTTATTTATTTATTAATTTTAATTTCATTTATTTTATTCATTTTTTTAACGCGCCGATTCACGCGCCGTTTAACGTGCCGTTTAACGCGTCGTATAACGCGCCGTTTTAACGCACCGATGAACCGTAAAAAGCCCAAGCTATTTTTGGCTCTCCGTGGCCCAAGGGGGGGGGGGGTCACGATCGACCTCTCTAAAATATTTTTTTTCCCGACCAATCACTTTCAGATTTGGCACACATGTAAAACAACTCACACTCTACAAAACGCAATAATCAAAATTTCTCAAGGTCACCACATGGGGGCGCTATTCACCATAATATAATGAAATACATAGAAAAAAGGGATTTCATTGGATATTTCTAAGTGTTTGTAATATCCCATGAATACATTCACAAGTGATTGATTTGTCAATGATTAAATAAGATCACATATTTTGAGATAGAAGATATGTATTTTTCGTAAACTTTCACTGTTTAGGGTTCATATTTTGTTTTACCATACATGCAGTGATAATGTAATGCGATATGCACATATGCACTGATGGTTGCACCAAAGAGTTGAAATAACATCGATAAATGCATTTTTTATCATTCTCGTAAACATTTTGATGGAATTACACTTTGATACATCAAATCTTGTATATAATAATAATAAAAAAATTAGGAAATAAAGAAAAATAACCAGAAAAACGTGAATTTTCAATATTTTTTTATTGTTTTTATTGTTTTGGCGCCATTTTTCCTTTGAAAAATAAAGAAAAACGAAAGAAATTTATTGAATATGTTCTTAAATAGATGAAAAATAAGCTTCATGTCATCCATGAGCCAAAAGACATGAAAAACCAGTGAGAGTGTAGTGAAAAAACAATGAAACATCAAAAAATGACACATATGACCTTCAAAATGTGGTTGCCATGGCAACACGATTTCACGGGTGACCCAAAACTATATATTAAAATATTCGCCGTAAGATTTTAGGTAAAGTCACCAAGTTTGATCGAATTCCGCCTAAAATTGTGGCAGTGGCGAAGAAAAATGTGGTAGGGGGCATTGTGCCCCCCCCCCTCTTGGGCTTTTTAGGGTTAACACGCCGTATAACGCAAGGGCGTAGGCTGGTTTCGGCATGGGGAGGTGCACATCTTGGGGAGGTGTAACCATGGGCGTAAATCCGGTCTGACGAGTGGGGGGGGGGTTGATCGATGAAATTTCCAAATTTGGGGGACACCCCAAAATCAAGGACAATTTATTGAAAAGGGTACACTTACAACGTGCAAAATATACCACTATCTCTAAACATTGGCATATAGCTTTTATTTTGATTACATTTTAGACCTTTCACGTTATGTGTTTCTCGATCTTTTGCTGTAATATAAAAGCAGTAAATACCATAGCATTAAATTTTGCAGTTAGGTTTTCATACTATAGGCCTATCAATGTTCAAGCGAGCGAAGCGAGCGAGAAAATTTTTAGGACCTGCTAGACTGCATGGTGTCCAATAACATTTTATACATGGGGAAAATGTTTCTGAAATGTCTCAGATTCAGAGACTGAAAAGATATCCAAACAGAATACATGTATATGATATATTAATGCGAGCGAGCGTAGCGAGCGAGCCTTAGAAATTAACTTAAGTTGCTCTAAGTCGTTTCAAATTCTTTTTTTTTGGGGGGGGGGCACTTGAAGAACCAGTATCACTTAGCAAAATGCAGAAGTGGCAGATAAATTACAACAGGTGCCTCTAAAATGTAAAAAAAAAGCCATTGTTACCTGTGAGGCTTATCATAGAAATTAAATTAAGTTGCTCGAGGTCGTTTCAAATTTGGGGTGGGGCACTTTAAGTACCAGTATCACTTAACAAAACCCAGAAGTGCCAGATGAATTAGAACATGTGCCTCTAAAATGTGAAAAAAGCCATTGTCACCTGCGAGGCTTAACATAGGTGGACAAATTGACATTTTTTTTATCTGAAAAGAAAATGATTATGGAAATAAAAAAGGGCACATTTTGATGCGAATCATTCAAAAGCGCAATTGTCAAAAAGGAAAAGATTGTAGAACGGAAATATTCTTGGGTTTTTTATAAGAAGTAAAAAGGGTAGTGGACACGGAAACTCCTGGAATACTGTAAACACTATCCCCCCCCCCACACACACACACACACAGCACATGATTTTGAATAATCCTTAAAATTTCTTTAAAGGGTTGTTAAAATTAGAAGCCAACAAATTATGACCATTTTAAAAAGACGTATCGGACTGTCATCTTTATAAATGCTGTACAGTCTCGGGTGAGCTCCTAATGTCCTCACGTAAAAATATCTGAGTTTGTTTTCTACATTTTGTTCATAATACGATGTTTCATTATTAATAGGCTTGCATTTTGCGTTATCTGCACACTACATAGGAATAGAGATATGATGCCCATTTGGACGGACAAAAAACACATTAGTAATGAACATGAATTAGAGATATTAATTGGAAACATCGGGTTTTTCAGATAACAATATCCTTAGCATATTAAAATTGTATAAATGTTACAAATAATTGAATAAACACAAACATATCTTTCTCAATGAAACGTGAGGGTATATTTGTACAGATCCGCCCTCCTTCCCGAAAAGTGGTGAGATATATCATCCAATCCCCTTCCTGCTAATTTACGACGGTGTTCTTTAATTCGGGCAGTTGAGATTGCTGGTATCTGTCTGCCAGTATAATACCACACTCTAAAACCAACGTTTTGAATAAATGTATTTTAAAAGTCGAAGGAAATACACATTTTCAAAATAATTCATTATAACCATACTATCATGCATTGGAGACCTTTAAAACAAGAACATACGCAATAATTTTCCGGGGCCGAAATGTTCAAATTATTGAGGGAATGTGAAAGCGAGGGAGCGAAGCGACCGAGCGAGAGCTTTTGAGGTTTTTTAGGAATTAAAATTAAAAGATCTTAAGCATTTTAAAGGCATTTCAGTAGAAATTCTCACTATATAGCAATTTTATCAATAATTAATAATTTAAAAATGTGCACCCGGTGCACCCCCAGCCTACACCCTTGTTGTTTTTGTTTGCTTTTGCTTTTGTTTTGGTGTTTTTCCTTATATTTTATTTAATTTTTTCTTTCTTTCTTTCTTTTTTTTTTTTTGTCTCTTCGGGTGGAACTCCTATGGCTCTGCGGGGGGGGGGGGGTGCACCCCAAGCCTACGCCCTTGTAACGCGCCGTATAACGTGCCGCGCAACGCGCCGCGCTTTTTACACTAAGCCCATTGTTCTGTATGAAAACCAGGCCGACAACGTAAATATATGGTTTAACAAGGAATATTTTTATGAATTGCGCCACTTGGTTCCACCAAGCACCGAGTGGCGTATAGACCATACACACATGCAGCCGGACAGACTAAGACACAGACACACACACACCTGGACACACACACACACACACACACACTTTCACCGGTCGGGGGGGGGGGGGGGTACTTGCCTGATAAGGTAAACGGGAGTGTGCCGCTGTAATAGGTGACTTTTCGCAAAAAAAAAAATCCTTAACATGGGTATGGTTTCTGGGGAAAAAAATCCTTAAACAAGGGGTATGATTTTCAAATTTTAGTATTTGCACTAGATATTTTCGCCTATTTCATCGCTAAAGTGCACAAAAATGCAATTTTTCTTAATAAAAAAACCTTAATAATAGGTACCATTTTACGCCAAAATGACCCTTGAAAGGGTCGGGTTTTTCGACTTCAGCGGCACACCCCCGTCGGAACCAAATCTGAGTACCCCCCGGGCTTTCACCGCCCATCGATCGTAAAGACTGATGCAACAATGTGAAACTGGTAATAACTGGGTTGTAACATTGACCTGAAAAAGTTGGTGCCTGATTTGCTATTTCAACGTCAGATAGACTTACCTTATCATCGTGTCTCACAAAATGTACTAGGTACTAAAATTTAAAACGTAACAATTAACATATCGACTTTTTTGAATGGAATCACTTTGGTATCCAGTTTGTTATGATTATGTCCAGTCATGCATATTATAACGTTACCGACGCAGTGGCGGTTTTACAATGGGGCTGGAGCAATTTTTTACCTAAAACACAGACATAAACTTACAGTAAACTTTAAAGCCTTGTAGGAATTGACTGGTGGCAAATTAGGAAGGGGAGGAGAGGGGGAGAAAGACAGTTGAGGAGGACAAATGGGGATCCAAAGGCCCAGGTGCAATGTCGGGAGATGGAAAGTTAATCCCCACCCCACCCCCCCCCTTCCGTGGCACTGCCATTGAACCAATTTTTGTATGAAGTATGTTGATTCGACCGTGAACTTTAGAATTTACTGGAATTGTGAGTATGCACATGTGGGTCAGACTAAATTGTGATCATGAAAGAAACGGTTCTTGGCGCTAACCGATCGATTTGTCTTACGAATTGAGGGCATAATTTCGACCAGTTTTTTTTTACTCAAAAATCATTGTGCATTAAATTATCAACGTCCGATGAACGTAATGTTTACATGATTTTGAACTTTAGAACTGAGTTTCGTTTCGTACAAGTAGGTCAACTCAAAAGTTTGTTTAAATCTTGTGCATTATATGAAATAATTTGCATAAAATCCACATTTCTGTACCATGGAAGGGGTCATCCCCAACGTACCCCCTGACCCTGATCCCGAACCCGGTCTGGGTGGCACCCTTTCTAAAATCAAAAGTTAGTCCATAAGGAAGCTCTGTACCAAAATTGGTGCTTTTTTCCACCAAATAACGGTAATCCAAAAAATTGGAGTTAAGCCACCAGACTACATAATCATATGTAGCTGATTTTCCCCAAGTTAAGTTAAATGCTAACATCCATTTTTTTAAATGAAAACGATGCGATAGCCCTATGTCTGGATCTAGTATGTTTACATTTGACCTTTGACCTACTTATGTACTTTGACCCCAATTTAACATGAGAATAGTACGGCATCTACCATACAGGTTAGGCTTTAGAAAATTGCAGGTATATTGTTGACTTTTTACGTACATATGTGACCTTTGACCACTAAATAACTTTGAGCTCCCAGTTACCTAGTATTGGCCCTTATGGGCCCTGCCCTCTGGGCCACCTGGGGGGGGGGGCACGTGTATCATTTCAGAAACCCTGTATCCCCTCCACCTAAGGATCATTCCCACCACGTTTGGTCTAAATCCAATAATGCCCTTTAAAGAAAATGATATAAATGTGAATTATTCCCATAGGGTATTCCCAATCTGTTGAACAACAATTAATTACATATAGAGGTATCTGTACACACAGTGTGGACTGAGCTATTTCTGGATCTACAAAAGATCACTGAAAATTACCCACTTTTGGCCTTTTAGGGCCCTGCCCCTGGGAACCCCAGGGGGCTGGTTGTACCATTTGAAGACCCTTGAAACCTTGAAACCTTTGCACATTTTCATCTTCTTTAAAACGCATAATTTGATTTAGTCCAAACTTAATGATCCGATCATTCCTGCCAAGTTTGGACTCAATCAAATTATGCATTTCAAAGAAGATGAAAAAGAAGATGAAAATGTGCAAAGGTTTACGCACGACGAAAGAAGCACTACTGTTACTAAATAGACTGTGTATTCAAAACCAATGAAGCGAGACCAATGAAATTTTCATAAAAGTTAGAAAATGGGCTTAAAAAATCTGAACGCTGAATACAGAATAATACTCGAGTTTGGATTTAATTTAACAGTTTATCAGAGGAACTTTTTTGAGGGGGGGGGAGACATAGCTAAAAGTCTCATCTTTCATACGACACCATAAGTCTGAAATTGGTTTATGCTTGAGTGAGCACTGCCCACTTTTGTTAAGGACATAAAAATTAGGTTGCGGATGAATTGGCTTTTCATGCAAGTGCAACAGAAGTTAAAAGCTCATTCAAAATTATGTGTGTATCTAGGTGGGAATTGGGATATGTAAAGTACAAGTCTTAGTAACTGAAAAAATGAAAGACTACCGTATTGGGGTGTGGGGATGTTGTGGCTGTGGAGTGTAGAGATGGTGGGGGAGGTGGTGGTGGAGTTGGCGTTAGAAATTAACTAAACACACCACCCACCACCCCATAACCACACGGCTCGGTGTAAAATGCCAGAGGTAAAAAGCCGTCAGAGGTTAAAAATGTCAGAGCGTAAAAATGTCAGAGGTAATAATGCCAGAGGTAAAAATGTCAGAGGTAAAAATGTCAGAGTAATAATGGCTCAGAGGTAAAAATTCAGAGGTAATAATGCCAGAGTAAAATGTCAGAGGTGTAACAAATGTCGGAGGTAAAAATGTCAGAGGTAAAATGTCAGTTTGAATAAAACTATAAAAACTCAATACATATTACAGACACGCAACAATTTTGTCCCCTTCCTTTAATTTTTGCGTATCCCACAACTCACAAGTAAAAAGGAATGAAGTCGTCATTTAAAGCCCAAGTTTAGTTTTTGGCGGATTTTTTTTTATTGAAGTTTTCCCATAAAGTCATATACCCAGCAATAACAGATTCTGAATGTCTTAGTTTTTTTACATTTAATTAATGAAAAAACAAAACTAAAGACATTCACAATCTTTATTACCTTATTGCTTTGCCGAATTACGAACTTTTGGGCTAAAGCTATTCAAATAAAAAAAATCTCCAAAACTAAACTGGCTTTAAAGGTCTATTGTTTTCTGTATCCCCTCTCTCCTTTTCTTTCAGCTAGGCTTTATGTAGGAGTACAGACACATAAAAACACAACAGTCCTTTGCAACCTCCTGTTCTTCGCGACACACTTTTTCAAATTGTATTATACTTTCCTTCAAAACTGTTCATTGTACATATTTACCTTTCAAAAATTTATTTTTACCCAACCTTTATTCAGATTTGATAATCACCTCTATTATCCTCTTTAATGTACTACCCGAACTATTGTAGCACACATTACATCAGAATTCGACTCATGGGGCGGCGCCAGAGTTAAGAACACTTACGAGGGGCGAAAAATCTGGGGAAAATTTTGACCGCCCCCCCCCCCAATTACAATAGCCACATTTTCAAGTAAAACAGCATCCGACAAACGGGGGGGGGAGTGGGAGTGGGGGAAGGCGGCGAGGGGTAGTGGGCCTGACCGACAACCAAAACCTTTTTTTGACTGCCAATTTTTTTACCTGCCAAATTATCAGGGCCAAAACAGCATTCGGACACGCGGGGCAGGGCGGCCGACGGATGACCAGACTATTTGTAGGCCCGCCCCCCCCCCAAAAAAAAAAAAATCCAATATTTAAACAACAAAAGGGGTTGAGGTTTCATTTATAAAAAAAACCCCGCGTAAAATCAACGTTTTTTCATTACTTTATAAAGAGGGGGCGGCAGTCCCCTGCCCCCCCCCCCCCCCATTTTGCATGCAGGCCCTGAACATACGACTGAGATGAGGGCCAAGCTATACTGTCAGACTGTAAAACGCGCCGCTTCTGTGGAATGTGGTAGGAGCGGTTAGCCTTGGTGATAACTGAACGAAAGGAATCTAAACAGCTGCAGTGACAGGTCTGCGTGTTTCCCCGAAACCTGTAAAGGCGAAATTACTTCAACAGACTATTTTCATAATTTTGCCGGCTTAATAGACGCAGGGCCTATGGCCATGATTAGTAGGATGTCCAGAAATAATTATTGTTTCTTTTACAGTAAGAGCATAGATCAAGATTCTATGTTCGAGAACGTTTGATGGCCACGCCAAGGTTTCTGTGAGGTGCTTTTATGCCCTCATACACAATCCACGTTATTCGTCATGAATTGATTATTCAATTAATTGAATCGTGTAATGGGAGCCATTTACTTACAGTGTTGTAAACCGCTCTCGCGATTTGGCGCGAGTATCACGCATATGGCGGGGAGATGGACTCGCCTTTCCCGCCGTTCCACCACGCCCTTTTCCCCTGCCCGCCGGGCAGTGTAAATTACCCACTTTATGAAAAACACTCCCGCTTAACGTGTAAAATGATGCAATATTATAGGTTCCTTGCTCCTAAAATATATGTTATATATTGTGAAAAGGACCTACCTAACGCTGGGTGTATTTTCAAATACGAATGCACACACCAGCTACGGTGGTTCTTAGACAAAGAGGTACTATGACAGACCATTGATTGTACCGAACCCTGCCAAAGATTTTCCGCGGATGGACTCGTAAATATTTCATTACCCTTGTGCATGAGTACTGACTAGTGCCTGTGATTTGGTGATCGTAATGTGAATGAATCGCGAAGTATAGTACATTTTATAAAAAGAGTTTCGTATCTAGACCCCTACTAATTGTTGCACGATGGCCGGTATGTGGTCTATGGGACAAGGGGTCCCCGCCGGCGGGTTCAACGGTTATTCAAGATTTGACTCCGTGGCTTTGTACACAAAAACACGCTATCAAAACCGTTTTCCTCTATCCCCCGTTGTGGTTTGAAATTGTGGGTTAGAGCAAAGAGATGAAGGTAAAGAAAGGCTTAACAATTTACACAAAAGAGACTTTGAAAAGACGCAAAAACACCAAAAAATGACTTTTTAGAGTGTTCTAAATTGGGGACAGCTTGGGGGGCGGGGGGAGTCGGGGAAGAAATCTTCAAAAAGGTGGCGTCAAAAAACAAATGATCGAGCCGCCTTCCCCCCCCCCATTCTGTAAAATCTTCCTAAGCCTTATGTATGGCGGTCGCGTGTTAGTGAAAAGGCGTATCAAAGTCGCAAAAATCAGGATGAAAGGCTCTCTGACCTATGTTAACAAAAGGCTTACTTAAAAGATATCTTTTCTGACATTTTTACCGTCTGACATTTTGCCTGTGTGATATTTTTTACCTCTGACCATTATTACCTTCTTGACATTATACCTCTGGACATTTTTACCTCTGGCAATTATTAACCTCTGACAATTTTTACCTCTGACATTTTTACCTACTGACATTTTTAACCTCTGGCATTATTATACTCTGACATTTTTACCTCTGATCATTTTACCACTGACAACTTTTTTACCTCTGATAATTAACGCTCTGGCATTACCTCTGACATTTTACCTTGCTGACATTTTTACCAACTGACATTATTACCTCTGAATTTTACCATCTGACATTTTTACCTGGCCACCAAGCCACAACCACCCCTACACCCCGCATCCACACCACCCCCACCACTCCCTGACCCCACCATCACACATACCCCTTCCCCAAATACGGTAGTCTTTCATGTTTTCGGTCACAAAGATCTTTAATTGCAAAGAATTATTGTAAACCAACGAAATGGACAATAAATTTCAATTCAGTTTAATTCAATTGTAAACATTATTGTAAACCAGAGAAACTCAATTTTCTGATATGGATAATAAATTCCAATCCAATTCAATGCAATTTATATTCCAGTCCCATTTGTTGTTTGGGGGGGGGGGTGGGTGGGTGGGGAGGGGACTCGGGGTATAATGTCTTTAAACAAAGAAACGAATATGAACACACCATGACATAAAAACTAAACTACCTGGATACCGACGGGTAATTCAATGTATTGTAAAATTAGTTTTATTAAAACAAACACACATCAGTATGATTATAAAGCACTGTCAAAGAGAAAAACATAATCCATCCAAAATGTCTACTGGAGTCCCAGTCTGGGACCCACCCTTAAAGTTACTGAAGAATACTAAATCACTGGCGGTCAGATGGGGGGGGGTTAGGGGGTGCGCTTGACCCCCAAATGAAATTTGATTATGGGTCAGAGAGGCTGATATTAATGTCTTTTTGCATTGATGAATCGATGCAGATTCAATACATTCTTTATTTTATAATCATATATTCCGTAACTGTTACTATCAATTCACCGTTGAACAGAACAACTGATTGTAACGTGCAGTCCTTACAGTGACTCCCTGAGAGCCCGGAAACGGGGAGGGGGGGCACTGTCATTACAAAGTGTACACCATGCGCGTGTGAAAAAACCGCGTGTTTTTCACGGTCGGGCAATGTACACGTGTACAGTGAAAGGGGTATCAAAACCGCCAAAATCAGGGAAAAGGTTATATTCTTAACAGAAAGTTTACTTTAAAAGGGTATCTTTTCGGACTTGAATATGTGTTTAGGGTATTCAACAGAAGGTCTACTTTAAAAGGGTATTTTTTTTCGTACATGAATACTTGTTAGGTTTTTCTGAGATCGACAGATAATTACCTGTTCAGGGTATATCTTGAAAATCCATACACGCGCATGGTGTACACCTTGTAATGACAGTGCTCCCCAGCCCCCCCCCCCCCCCGCCTGGCGCCAGGGTAAAATCTTAGGAGGAGCGAAATCCGTTAGAAAAATGTTTACCTGCCAATCTTTTTTCTTTTATACTAGCTAAACTGCAAGCCAAACAGCATAAGACCAGTGGCGTAACAGGCAGGGGGCAGAGGGGCAGACTGCCCCCTCCCCAAGGATTTCAGCGGGAAAATCCACCAAACACCGGGAAAAAGAAAGGAAAGGACGGGCTTACGCGCGCACATTGTTAAGGATGTTTGATATTTTTGGACGACAATTTCTCGGCACAAACACGCCCCCCCCCCCCTCTGCTGAGCGACTTTTAGGCGACTTGCCTGACCGGGTAAAAATTTGACCCTAGGATTTGGAACACCCGCATAGGACTTATAGTTACTGGGAAATGTTTGGCTCTACCCCTCCAGATAACAAGCACCTGTTACACCGCTGCATAAGACAAGTGCCCCCATCTCACCCCCTTCCCTGCAACCCCCCCCCCCCCGTGGCACTACCCCTAAAATCATGTGAAATGATATGACATATCTATCTTAAAGTAAATGACATGATTGGCGGTAGTCCTCAAACTTGGGGTAAAAACTATTTTTCTAGAAACAAGTAAACTATGCAGGGATTTACTGTTTGAAAATTTTGTAGTCACAAAGTTGACTCATTTTAAAATAGATGTCCATCAGTATAGCCTTGTAACAGACAAATTTCGTAGTGTAGCCTTCTATGGGGATTAAATCTATCGTGCGTAAAAAATTCAGCTAAAATAGCTGTAATTATTTGTACGGACGTTCCCGTAATTCGCCGCAAAAATACGGTTAATTTTAGTGTATGTAACAAACACAAAACAAATCCTTCAAGGGGCCAGGTATCACTCCAGCTGGAGTACATTTAGTGGGTTAGATAAAAGTTGATTTTGAGCCATAATCGCTTAGTTGATGATACAAGCCATGAATTTGGTGGAAATATAGAGTCAGGTCACTCTTCAGAAAAAGATCCTGGCACACGAAAAAAAATCCGAAGATGGCGGCCTTTTTCAAGATCGGCTGCCCAAGTGACAACATAATTATGAGAATTTGCCCTGTTTGTGGGATGTGCGGTCTTAAATATGAGTAAAATTTCAATTTTGACCTTGGGGTAGATGTCTCATGGGGAGCAAAAGGTCATCAAAAGGTCAAAGGTCATTGGCAGGGGTCAATGACATGTTTGAGTTCAATGTTAGGTTTTTTGAGCAAGTTTCTATCATGTTGCCCCCAATTGCACAATTGTGATAAAATTTGGGTGGTAGATGTCTCAAAGGGAGCTTAAGGTCACCAAAAGGTCAAAGGTCACCTTGGGGGTCAATGACCTTTTCGAGCCCAATGTTGAGTTTTTGAGCAAGTTTGTATTATGGTCCATAACTTTGCCCTCATTTGCATAATTGTGACCAAACTTGGATGGTGGATGTCTCATAGGAACCTGAATGTCACGAAAAAGTCAAAGGTCACTGGCAGGGGTCAACGACCTTTTTAAGCCCAATGTTATGTTTTTGAGCAACTTTCCATTATGTCCCGTAACTTTGCCCCCTTTCGCCCAATTGTGACCGAACTTGGGGGGTGAATGTGTCATACGAAGCTGGAGGTCACAGACAGGGGTCAAAAACCTTTTGAACCCGGTGTTACGTTTTTTGGCAAGTTTGCATATATGCGAAACTGGGCGAGACACATTTTGGCCATCACCTTGTTCCTTGTTTACCGTAGTGACAACGTAGCTGCCAATATGCTACTTTTCTATATGTCTCTTTCTGAAATATGTTTTGTCTAGTCTCGTGCTGTTTTCAGAACATTAATTTCTGTATTTCTGGGTCGGTTTATTTTGTCCGAAGTTTAATTCGCGTGTCAAGATAAAAAAAAATGGCCTCTTTAGTGAAAAATGATCCACGTCAGTACAGATTAAATTTCCTTAAATCAGACAATTTATTAACATTGTCAATGTTATTCCGTAAGATCAAGGATTTGGTTAAAGGTGAACAGCACCAGTAGTTTACAGCAAGATAGGAAGCCCAGAAGGTAAGATTAAAATTTGTGGTTTGAAAAAGCATGGATAGTTCTATTGTTATGGGCGGGTTAAGGAAGCCGACACTTTTCCTAATGGTTAAAAGGAATGATGTAGAAGATGCAGATGTGTGAAAAATGGACTACGCTACACTCCGCTCTGCAGCTGCTCCTGTGATTAAATTTGTCAGGCACCCAACGTGGATGTTGGTCAATGGATAGTAAAAGGGTAGTTTAGCATTCAATTCGGACAGTGAGGTTAAGATTATAAGGATTTTTTTTAGTTATTACTTTGAGTTGGAATATAAAGTTTGGATGATAGGCATTTTTTTTTTACATTAGTTACGTTGCTAAGAAATGAGGATGCAGGGTGAATAGTAGATCTCCATGGGTGAAACACTCATCATAGTTCTTATACCACAGGCTTTTTTTCAAAGTGTGATACCAGTTGAAGTATTTATTCAAAAGGAGAAAACAAATTACCTTAATTTGACATTGATTTTATGAATTCAGGAAACGTTGAGAGAATCTCTCAGGTTCAAGATTGGGGAAGGGGATTTAATACGTTAATTTCATTAGTGTTAAATCTTGATTTTTTTTCATGTGGTGGACCAATTAACTTTTATGTTCAAGGTTGAAGAATGTAGATACATGGGCGGGGGGGGGGGTAAATGATTGTTTTAAATATATCTTTGGTTCAACTAGACTACTGGAGTATACATTTTACTCAGCTCTATGTTATGTCATTTGAAGAGTTTGTAAGAGATTATTAAGAGATTATTTTGGGGGAAATACTGTTACCTTGTTCAGTTTTTATTTTACTTTGTTGAATAAAGGGGTTAACCCAAAATAATGCTATATGCTTTTCTGAATCATAGCGGCCAAAAACATTGAAGTGGTTGGATCAATCTAATATCTCGACATATCGATGACGATGTGTGTGGTTGCAGGACATCGGTATTCGGTGGCCATCTTGAAAAAGGCAGCCATATCCAATTTGTTTGTTTTTTTAAATTATATTCACTGTCGGCAAGGTAAAAGGTCTAAAAATCTTAACATTTAACTCAATTTTGACCCACATTCAACAAAAACTTGGCAAATATCTCATGATGATGTGGTCATCTGGCAGCCATCTGGGAAAATGACTGCCATCTTGGATTTTTTTTTTGTAGCCAGGATTTTTTTTTCTTTTTATGGGACATAATAAAAACTCGCTTAAAAAACTTAACATTGGGTTCAAAAAGGTCGTTGACCCCTGCCAATGACCTTTGACGTTTCGGTGATATTAGCTCTCTATGAGACATCTACCATCCAAGTTTAGTCACAATTGTGCAAAAAAGGAGCAAAGTTATTGGACATAACAGAAACTTACCCCAAAATTAACATTGGACGCAATAAGGTCGTTGACCCCTGCCAGTGACTTTTGACCTTTCGGTGACCTTTAGCTTTATATGAGACATCTACACCCAATTTTGGTCACAATTGTGCAAATGGGAGCAAAGTTACGACCCATAATAGAAACTTGCTCAAACAAATTAACCTGGGTTTAAAACTGGTCATTCACCCCTGAAGGTGACCTTTTGACCTTTATTTGACCTTTCAGCTCCCTATGACACATCTACCACCCAAGTTTGGTCACAATTGTGTAAAAAGGGCAAGGTTATGGAAAATAATAGAAACTTGCTCAAAAAGCTTAGCATTGTGCTCAGAAAGGTCATTGACCCCTGCCTCTGACCTTTGACCTTTTGCTGACCTTCAGCTTCCTATGAGTCTTCTTTCACTGA